>BHFT01063310.1:0-11396 GCA_004320025.1 Laticauda laticaudata
AGGCAGCTTCAGCCCCTAATCGTAATGATCGGGGCTCTCCAACGAAAGAGCACGGACCATAGCCACAGAGAGTCGCGGTCTACAGTCTGTCAGCGAGGAGGCTCCGCCTTCACCTTCAGCATATCGAAAATTTATATCAAATTTGGAATCAAAGAAGTAAAAGTGGGTAAATCTCTTAAATTTTGCAGGGAGTGAAAAATACTCCAATGTTTTCTCAAACAAAAGAATTAGGTATAAAGAGTTTCCTCACATCTTCCCTTGGTATTTAATGGGACTATGGAGAACATACGCATCATCCGAGGAATGACCATTCACAAACATAAAATATACAAAAATGTAACATTTCTCATATTAGGCTATCTTAAACAGTTATTTTCTTCAGCAAATTCTTTTTCATCAGATTGTTGGGGAATAACAGAATAATTTTTTTCTAGCGAGTAAGGAAGATAATATTCCAAAGGAATATTAAGGAAGAAAATATTCCTTGTCAGTCTTCAGAGCACATGTTTTGAATACAGAAGGCTTCTATTTTTAATCCAGGATCCTCCAAAAAAATTTGGAAACAACTGATCACAAAGCCTTTGAGACTTCCTGACAGTCATAGTAGATAAAATTGGCTTTGGTGGACACACTCTTTCTTTAAGTACACAGTAGATTTCTATAACTACTTAAAACCTCTGGAAGGAGCTGTGATTAGAAAAGTTCAGGGATATATAATTACCCATATCTGTCTGGACTTCAAAACTGGCTTCTGTTGTAAGTATGCTTCCTTAATATAATTCTTTTTCTACAATTGTTGCAGAAGCATATCCAATATTTTGCTTTAACCTAGGCAGAGGAGATCGTTGAAAACCCCATCTGATTCAAGATGAATCACTTCCTGAAATGTTTCATTTATGTTACGAAAATTGTTAAAATGTACTTACTGGCATTGCACGTTTTCCATTTTCTTCCTATTATTCCTTTTTGGTGTCAAAATTTATATAACTGGGAGTTTTATGTATGAGTCCCCATTAATACTAATACAAATTTGGAATTGTATGTACAATATTTATAGTCAAGACTGAGGAATTATCTTTTTAGCTTTCATATATATATTATTTTATATAAGTCTCTGACCTTAATGCTGAGGACTAAATAAAACAACAAAACCAAAGCTGATCTTTTTGGCTCTAAATTTGCCCACTTCAAATGTACATAGTTATATGAATGCACAACACATTCATCCAAATTAAAGCTTATTCCAGAGACATATAATTAATCTTTTTTTCATAAGTGAAAGTGTTAGATCTCTAAAGAACAAAATTAATTGATAATTACTTCATTTTAAAAAACCCTAACATTTCAAAACTATTCTAACTTTTTAGTGACATCTAGTGGACAAGATACAAATTGCGTCCTTCAGATTCTAATAAACTGAAAATGTTCTAAATACACACAACCGGGTTTAAAATATTTCTATTACATCTAGAATAAAGCAATTAATGTTCTTATAAGAAAATGAGGAGAAGTTCTAGAATTAAATAGTACAAACTATTATAAGATATTTAACTTGGATCCTAACTCTGATTATCTGTATCTGTTTCAGGCTGGTATCAGGCTATGATAAAATGCAGAGACAGTTATTAGTATCACTTAGTGATAACCTTTGTCAGAGACAGGATAGGGTGGTGACACTATTCTCCAGTGGATCTCCTCTTTCCTCAGTTTCAATGGAGTTGACAGGGGAAGATATCACATCTGGTATCTCAGGCTTTAAACGTGGATGAGTGCAGAATTCAGTATCAGCAATATGCTTACGATATCCAGCTCTATAAGCCTGACCTGCACAAATGTAGATCTTGATATATACCCAGCTCCTAATTCCTGGGCTATATAGGTGAAGCTATTGAAGTACTGACCCAATGTCGGGAGGTTACTTAGTTCTGGATGGGTGGAACAGACTTTAGCTCAGTCCTAACAAAACTGAATGGTTGTAGCTGTTTGGATTCTCCAGGCTAAGGGATATCAATGTTGTTGGTCTTGAATGCTGTTGTGTTTCCCACTGAAGATCAGTGCACAACTTTAGGGGTCCATCTGAACTTTCAGCTATTGTTCAAAAGGAGGTGCCAGTTGTGGTCAGCTTCTTCATCTGTCCCAGTTGTGCCTTCTCCTTGTTCAGGAGCTCTTTCTGATAGTTACTCATGTCCTAGTGACCTCACAATATTTTTCTGTCTACAAAATATATTTCAGCAGAATGGGTACACTCGAGGTTCCTTCTTTAAACATTGCCATCTTGTGCTTCTGAAGGTATGCCTTTTCTGGTGCAACCCCCACTCTCCTAACAACATGCCCAAGGGCTTCTGGAAATGGCAATAACACTTGATAGTGATTCATAGTGCTTTACAGTACTTTCTAAGCAGTTTATGGAGTCAGCATATTGCTTCCAACAATCTGATTTCCCATTTTACTGACTTCAGAAGGATGGAAGTCTGAGTCAACCTTGAGCTGGTCAGGACTGAAGTCCTGGCAGTGAGCACATATAACCATCACATCATCACTGAATTATAACATTAATCTTTTGTCCTAGACCTGAGGTTATTGTTTGTCTATGGCCTCTGTCTTGTTTCAGTTGTTTGAGTTTTGTAGTCTGTAAGCCTTTAAATGAATCATCTGGGCTGTCCATTTGGGTTTTTATCTATTTTAATGGTTTTCCCAGTTGCAATGTATGGCTGTGAAAGTTGGACCGTAAGAAAGGCTGAGCGCCCGAAAATTGAGGCCTTTGAACTATGGTGCTGGAGAAGACTTCTGCAAGCCACCTAATGAGAAATAAGGACTCACTGGAGAAGAGCCTAATGTTGGGAAAGATTGAGGGCAATAGAAGAAGGGGATGACAGAGAATGAGGTGACTGGATGGAGTCACTGAGCAGTAGGCATGAGCTAAAATGGGCTCCAGAAGATGATAAAGGACAGGAAGGCCTGGAGGAACATTGTCCATAGTGTCATGATGGGTTGGACATGACTTCACAACTAAAAACATCAAAAATGGTCATTTCTAATTTTTAACCCATTTTTATTAAATGATTATGAATTTTGATATATTATACTGTTTCAATAGAATGCAATACGAGTAGAAGTCATTACATTTCTATTACTTAGCTTAAAGTGTTGAAAATACTTCAGAGAAAAATAAAAATTATTTTCTTCTTTAAATGCTGATAACTTACATCAGAAATTATTTTTACTGTACTCTTCAGTATATAAAATTTAACCTAGGTAACAGTATACTGCATATACAAGAATACAAATAAATAAATAACATATGAAAACCAATGTGGCTCGTCTTCTTGAAAAGCACACTTGTACTGGTCTTTCTACCAAGAGACTGTAATCTGACCCTTCTACAGAGAAAAAAAAAATCCCAAGAGTTGTGTCAAATGAATAGAAATACATTTTAGTAACTCTTGGAAAAGATTTCTTCCCCTAACTTAGCAGAAGCTGAAAAATTAAGTCTGGCTTTTATAGGAGATCAATATCTCCTTCAGTTCAAATTCCGTTAGACTTACCTCTGCTACTAAACTTTCAAACCCAAATCCAATTCTACTTCTTCACTTAAAGAGCACTGTTTTTAGCCTTTTACCTGTAGATGAGTCAGAGTGCATATAAAAATCTATAAAGTTTTTTTAATGCCATGAGCACAATAGTTCTTACACTTTCAAAGAATGCCTATAATGATGTATTTCAAGCATTAACTGAGTGAATATTAGCTATTATAGAATATTTTCAAGATTTTCATCAAAATCCTTACTTCATACAATCACCACTTTCTTCACCTTCTCCATCCCTGATGCCAATGGCATTTGAGAAGAAAACAATTTGGGTAAATGGAAGCACTTTCCATCTTAACAGAGCTACCAAACTGGGTTATAAGTATTGGGTTCATCATCTAATGAGAGAAAAATGTTCCTTATCTCTTTACTACCATTTAGTTGTTGTCTCAGTTTTGAAGCTTAGACCTGGTAGCTGAAACCTTATATTATTTATTTATGAAGTTTAATATCACCTTAATTCAGATGTCCTATAAGCTGTTTATAAAAATTAAAATAAGTAAATTTGGTCTTATGAGATCAGTAAAAAGATATGTTATTTCTCATGACAGTGTAGAATTCTTTATAGAATAGAATAGAATAGAATAGAATAGAATAGAATAGAATNAGAATAGAATAGAATAGAATAGAATAGAATTCTTTATTGGCCAAGTGTGGTTGGACATACAAGGAATTTGTCTTGGTGCAAATACTCTCAGTATAATGAGTTTTGTGTAGAAGATCTCCTTTCTAACTAGAATTTTAGGAGCATTCTCCAGCTATTGTTTTAGCTCTTGTAAAAATGACAGATTTAAGGTTAGGCACAGACCTCCTACTTTACTGAACTGAGAATTGGAATGCCCTGTTATTTAAGCATTTTCAAAATAAAAATAATAGAAAATATTCAGAGGTTATTTTGCTGCATTGTACTATGTCAAATATTTTTCAAACCATATTTTTTTCACTTCAAAGTACACCATATTTGCTGACACAAATCCTGGGCACAAAATACTCCCAGTCTACTAATGTAATATTATTCTTCCCTTTCACTAGTACTTAGCAGTGCTTTTGTTAATTTTTCTATTTTCTATACGGCTACCAATACAATTACAGAATCTGCATATTTGCTAGTATGGTAGTCTCCCTACACTGATTTGTTTCATTAAATCATTTTATAAAAATATCTATAACCATCAACCAGTTAGATTCATTTTTTTAAGCTCTCGCGGGTACTTACATTTGTGCTGTTTAGCTTCCTTCGGATATTATCCCACGTCATTGTAGTTGTAATTGGCTCTACTCAGAAATGAAGTTCACAGTAAAAGATTCCAATTAGATCAGTTAAACAAAGATTTGCTAGCACTACACCTGGAATTGAACAGAAAATCCACCCTCTACTTTGGGATAGGATTAAACAACTTACAACTTTGGAGAGCTGAAAACTGAAACATTACAGAAAATGATAAAACTCCTCAAAGAAACTAAAAAATTAGAAAATGACCCCAAGAAAATTCCATAATCCACCACAACACCTGAAACAATTAGTGATGCAACGTTTCAACAGAGAAACTTCAACAAAACAGAAAACAGATGTCCTATCCAAAGGATTCATTATGCCATAGCACCCAAACAAAATCCAACGAATCCATGCATATGTGGCAGATAGAATATCCAGCCTAACTCAAATTAAAATACAGATGTAGCTGAGCAGAATAAGACACCCAGTTACTCACATCTTATGCACAACGAAACTACCAAAAAATAATTTGCAAAAGATGAATTCAGAGCGTTACAAACCCTGAAAAATGATAAACAGCATAATAATACTCCTAGCAGGCAAAGGAAATGCCACAGTAGTAATGGACAGAAAAGGACTATGAAACAAAATTGACAGACCTACTCCAAGATCTCCACATTACAAACCTATAAACACAGACCCAACACATATCTGGAAAAATTAACCAAGAAGAAAATTATAACCAGCCACATAAAGCAAAGAAATCCAACAGACGATCATCCAAGAGAAAAATCTTACTAGATGCCCAAATTATACGGCCTCCCAAAAATACACAAAGAAGGCATACCTCTCAGACCCATAGTCAGTCCATAGGAGCACCATTACAGAAACCTAGCCTAAAACTTAGGCCAAAACAACTCAGGCCCAATGCTGGAAACCGTCAGCTTCAATAATGGTTTAACAAAAAAACTATACCACTTCTTAGAAATATCAAAGTCTACACGTAGAACAAGAAGACTGCTTGTAAGTTTCGACGTGGTTTTCACTATTCACTATCCCAGTCCCGATAAAAGAAATCTCTTGAAATCATTAAAAAATAAATACCCAACCAGCCTAAAGACCTCATGGAACTAAACAGAAACACTGCGCTAACCAACACATATTTCATATACAAAAGTTGACAAAGATACAAGGCAAATTGAAGGAGCCCCTATGGGATCACCAACTGTGTTACTGTCATTGCAACCTGTTCATGAAGATGAATTTCGAATCCCAGACGCCCTGGCTAATGCCTCCACCAAACCGCAAAACATATGGCTAGAATACATCGATGACACATTTGTGATTTGGCCCTATGGGGGGGAAAAGAAAACCTAAACCAATTTTCCTAACACACCATACAACACCACCACACCCAAATCAAGTTCCCATGGAAACGGAAATAAACAAACAACTACCATTCCGTAAGATCTGTTACTAGATCTACAAAGAACAGATGGCCACACTGGGGACACCCATCTACCATATAGAAAAACACACAGCCAACCGCTACCTAACGCAAACCCCACCACAACACACCATAGCACAGATAAATTCGTGCCGAAAACACTAATTACCAGAACCAAACGCCTGGGCAGATAAGACACATATAAAGACTGAACTATGCACCCTGACTGAATCATTGACAGCCAATGGCTTCCACAAAAAACAAAATCACCAGCCTGATCCACAAAAACACACCAAGACATAACAGAGACCTAGAGAGAACCACGACCTATGGAAACAGCTGTCTTGCCGTACATAAGAGGTACTACAGATAAAACTCAGTACAGATACCTACACAGGCATCACATCGAGACTGCCGTCAAACAGAGAAAAAGTAAAATAGCAGGCCATCCTGAGGAACCCCAAAGACAAAAACTGACTGGAAAACCAAGGCATCTACGAATTCCCTCGTAACATCGATGCCCGGCCACACTACATTGACAGACGCAATTAGAAGAGATAAGTACCCACTGGATGACACATCACAAATGCAGTCAAAAAAGCTGGAACACACTCCTCACTAGTCCAACACATGAAACCCAAGGTCACAACATCAAACTTCAATGGCACTATAAACCCTAGGCCACCGTATAGAAAACTCCCCAGCCACAGAAGCATCATCTGAGAAAGCATCCGAGAGTGGAAAAAAGACCGTGACTAGCATGAATAGAAGAGATTGATTCCAGCAGGACTGTCAATCATTTGGAAGCCTGCACTCTCAATAGAAAGATCTCCACACCACGAGGCAGGCAAAACACCTGAGCACAGACAAGACATCCCTCTGTGCCTCCAGCTCAAAACACCCCCCACCAGGCAGCCAGGTTGAAACCGCAGCTTGGCTGATGAAATAGGCAGGCCGTCCTTTCCACATGGAGCAAGCTGCATTGAAAAGCCTCCAAGCACAAGACAGAAGGTGTTGCCAGCCATCAAAAGCCACAAACGACAGAAGAAACCAGAAAAACACCAATCAATTAAACTCCAAGTCCAATGAACACCAGACCAGGTAATAGCCAATTCAGAGTATAGACCAGCCCTCAAATTGAAACCCACGGAACTGTGAGAGCACACTTCCATACAGACAGGCCTGGAGGATGGCAGATGGTTTGAATATCTTATTTAAAAATTGTATTTGGAAAACATCCACAACTTCTGGAGGCAAATAATTCCACTGATTGTTTTAATTGTTCAGGAAATTTTTTTCTTGTTGTAAATTGCTTCTTTCCCTTGATTAGTTTCCATCCATGTTTTTTTCGCCTGCCATTGGAAAATAGATGGACCCGCCTCTTCTTTGTGGCTATCCCATTACATATTTGAAAAAACTGGCTGTTCCATTTCATTCCGAGTCCTTCTTTCTCATTAAATGTAGACATATCTAATTCCAGCAACTGTTACTCTTATATTTTTAGCACTCGCAGTCCCTCTAATCATTTTTGTGCTTTTCTGGTACTCTTTCTAGAGTCCTCACATTGCTTTTTTAGATTGTGGAACCAGCAACTGGATTGTCAGTGTTCTTTAGATTTTATTCTCCTGTTAGAATTCTGTTCAGGAGATCTAAATTCTTCTTAGTAATTTTCAACTAGTGTGCATATTTCTTAATTTATTATTCATTTGCTGGAATGATTAACAAATTTTTATATTTTAAGACAGGAATGGTCCTTTGAATTCGTGGAGATCTTAAAAATAATAGAATTTTTATTACAGCTTTTTCTGGTCTACTGAATTATAATTCACGGATGTTATCGAAACTCAGAGCCATCACTTTGATAATTTAATTCCTGAAATATTTTTTAGCAATTATCTGTTTGTATTGGCAAAAGCAATCGAAGAGAATGGTAACATTTCCATTCTAGAGCAATTCAACAGACAGATAAAAGAAGTTTGATATCCATTTTAGCAGAGAGAATTCCAAACTGGCCAAATAAAAATGGCATAGTTTAAGATCAAAGGAAAAAGTAGTTTATTTATCAAGCTTAGTACTAGCTGCTATATTGTATACGTTGCATGACAAGAAACAAGAAGTATGAGTAATAGTGGATGTCCAGTGAAACTGATAATTTATATAAGTCCACGTAACTATCATATGCAAAGCCCGATCCTTAACATCGCTTGCATGCTGTGATATCTTTAGTGGGAAAACGTTTGACACCTATGACCATTACTTATATAGCATCATGGGGTTGTCATCCATTTGATGTATTGCTCGACTTTTCCCCCCTGTTCAGCGCTAACAGCTGGGCATGGACCATGGCCAGCACTGGTCGGCATCTAGTCCATGGGTCGCAAGTTTGAACAACCCCTGCTCTAGTTGCTCAAGATGCATTTCTTTCTTTGCTACTATGTTAAAAAGAGACAGAGAGAAGGGAGGGAGGGAGGGTTAGGGAGAGGAGAGAGAGAGGAGAGAGAGAGACACCATGAGTCGAGAGAGAGAGATAGAGCAGAGAGAGAGGACCAGGCAGCTGAGCTCATTGGTTTTCCCAGCTCATAATTGCCACATAGACATCTGAAAGCCTAGGACTGGCTGCACTTTCTGTTACTACTTTTTTTCATTTTTATAAGTATACTGGGAAATTCCTTAATTACAAGTAAATGGAAATGAGGATAAAACAATGTACTATTGGATTTATATATGATCTCTCTTTATTAAAAAATACCATAGTAGAAATAAGAATTCAAAGAAAAGCAATTCCATTTTTTGACAGTTTTTAAAAGGAGAGTAGATTAGACACAGAAACAGAACAGAAGAGCTTATTTGGCCAAAGTGGCAGAGGTGCTATTCATACTAGTTCACACCCTATTTGGTGAAAACCGGTGAGCGGTGATTTGGTGGGCTCGGACAGTATGGTGGTCAAACTGGTGCGACCCGCCGGGCTTGTCCATGCCAACTTGGTCGCCCCATTGCCGCCCTGAGCTGGTCGCCTGCTACTTGGTCCCGTTGCTCTCCTAGCTTTCCAGTTACAGGTAGGTGGCCATGGTGGTAGCTTGGGATGGAATCATGCTGCATGTACAGCCCGCAGCCCCTCAGGGGACACATCGCCGGCCTGCACTGCCCGCCTTTTCTGGAGCATGTTTTCTTCCTTCTCCTGGTGATCGGACACACCTCTTCCAGACAACGGCACGCGCTGGCACAGCCAAGCAAGCAGGTGGGTGGGCGGATATCCTGGGGCTTCCTCACCCCTCCTTAGTTGCCAAAGCCCTGCGCAGCAGCTCCTCCAAACAGTCTTAGCCGAAGGGGCCACCGTTCCAGGTTTTTGATGCTGGTCCCTGCCCTCCCTCACCTGGCCTGATAACGGTAAGAGGGTGGATGGCAGGAGGATAGTAAGATCTGGTCCCTATATCTTCCCTCTCTCTCTCCCGCCACCTCTTGATGTCTGTGTGTCCTGTGTGCGTCGGTGCATGAGTCTGGAGGAGGAGAAGGTGTCACGCTGAAGACGGATGAACATGAAAGGATCGCCTCTGCACTTGAAGCATCTCATTGATTTTGCATTTAAACATCCACCGGTAGCCTGCCAGCTCCAGCTCCCAACGAGGGCAGATTTGCGCGTGGGCTTGAACATTTCCCACCTACCCACCCCTGCGTACCGCGTGGTGGTGACCCGTACCTCCCATATGAGGGAGAAGACTGTGTTTTTGTCTTTCAGTCCTCTTCCCGCTTGCTGAATTCCTTCACCGCACACCACATGGTGCGCGTGTTGGGTGGACCTACGTCAAGGCATCGCTGCTTGGTCTGTACTCCTGAAGTGCGCGTCTGGTTGTGTGTACTGCACTCCATGGTGTGGTGGGAAACACACGAGAGCGGAACCATGGCCAGTCTCAGTAATAGACCTCAGGTAGCATGCAGTGTGTGTTTCACCCTTCCCCCAGCAGTAGCCACTCCGAGCTAAAGAAGCTGGCTGCTATCAGGAGGACTCGACCAGCTGAAGTGTGTGCAGAACAAGGCACTCCTGGAACGTGCTGTCCGATCCAGTTCTCCTTCTCCGCTTCTCCATCCCTCTTTAGGGCTTTCCCGCACCAGCTTCTGCTTGCTCTATGGCGTGTTCTGGCAGCTGCCTTCTTTCCTACGCCACCTTCCCTCCAGGATTTCTTGTTCAGGCTGCCTGCCTCTCTCAGACCCTCCCCCCCCCACACACACCTTGCTCAATTCCGCCACTCCACCTCAGGTCATGAAGAGAGAGCGAAGGAAAAAGGGGGGTGGGACTTGATGCTGTGGGAAGACGCCAACCTACGCGAATTCAGGAAAAAGAGCCTGGAGACATGGAACAAGAGCTTTATGCGATGTGCTCTCTTCTGAGCCCTACCATCCACAATCCCCCATCTTCAACCTCTTTTCCTCTCCCAGCCCTGCAGTATAACTCTGCAAAATCCCCCCCACCTTCCCACTCCATAATTGCAAGCTTAAACAGCCCCTCCAAATTGCTGCGAGCTCCACCCTGCAGCATAATTGCAAAGACTCAACGCTCTCTCCTCTCTTTCTCCTCCCACTCATCCCGCCATCCCTGAATGCCATTGTCGCCCATTGCTCTGCACGACAACCAGCCGAAGCAAGGTCAATGCAACTTTCCCTCTCTTCAGGTTAGGGGGACCTTCTACTCAAGTGGTTCATGTCTTGTGGAAGCTCCTCTCTTTGCCACCATCCCTTGAAAGTAACGCGAGACCACTTGCCCAGCCCATGGCTTTGAAAGGAGAGAGCAGACAACAGGCACCTGACACATGAGAGAGAGGACAGAGATCATGGGGGGAGAGACCAGTAGAGAGTGGCGACACAAGAGAGGGGGCGAAGGATAAGAGAGAAAGAAGAGACAGAAAAAGAGAGGGGAAAGAGAAAAATGAGGGAATGAGAGAGGAAGGGAGAGAGAAAGAAAGAAAAGAAAGAAAAAAGAGAAAGAAAGAAAAAGAGAAAGCGAAGCGAAATGTGAAGAAAAGGTGATGACCAAAGAAAGGAGAGATTGAAACGGAAGGGACAAGAAGAGAAAAGGAACAAGAGAAGACGAGGGAAGGAGGGATGGAGACATGAATGTGAATATATGGATGGGTAGATAAATACATGGAAG
>BHFT01063312.1:0-25693 GCA_004320025.1 Laticauda laticaudata
GCTTTTTTTAACGTTTTACATCCTCTTTGCATCCGTTGGTGCAGTGTGACAGGGGCTTTACTTTGCTTGCAGAGATCTTGAATGATTTTTTTTAATTGTTGGCATAGAGATAGAATGGGGATAAAAATTTGAGTCTCCCTCAAATCAAGTTTGCATCCATGTGGGTATATTTTTGGCAACAATACAAGATGGTAATTTTCCATTACCATCTTTTGGCATGGTACTGGAGTTCATTTTTGGGGGGGGAGGGGTTTTTTTTGGCTAGTTTTTTGCCCAGGGATTTCCTACAGGTCAGCCCATCTTAGCTTTTTTGAAGATCTGCCAAGATTGTCTTGATACCTTCTGTCATGGATGTTGTGAAGTTAATATATGTCAGAGATTATCAGGTGATGATTCTGAGCTATCAAATTCCTTCATATATTCTTCTGTGCTTTTTTGCAGAACATCTTGCTTGACAACTAGGAAATATGCTTATGGAGCAATTTATTTCCGAGTAAGAAACTTTTTGAGTTTGCGAAGACTAGTCTTCACTATGTCTCAGATAACTTAGAAACAACTGAATAATATATACAAAAAAAGAGGGAACTGACTAACAGAAGTGACAAATTAAAAAAAAAAAAGCATGGTTTTAATCACCTGATTGATGTAAACTTACTGCATGGGAGAAGAGAAACTGCAGTAAATGAGTTTTGCAGTAGTAGCTTTCATGCAAACTTGGGAAAATATTAAGTGCCTAGCTAAATATAAAATATCAATCTCTTTTGCACTTCTGAAAAACTCAAGAAGTTATCAAATGTTAAACAGAAGGGAAATTCCATTCTATCTAATTAATTTGAAAGATGTTCTTAAGTTTTTCTTTTTATACATTTATTCGACTTCTGCTTGCAATATATGGATATTTTTGCACAATAGACAACAAACAAGGGGAGGATATATTGAAGCTTTTGTCTTCACTCTGTTTTCTTCTGCTTGAAATATATAATTTGCCTAGTAAAACCTTGCTGGAAATGGCTTATATATTGTAATTAAAACAGGGAAATAAAAAATAGATTTCAGGATAGGCAATATATTACTTGAAGCAGCTCTTCCTCTGATTTAATTAATGAGTGAGAAAATATCTTGTTGTTTAGTGCCTATTTATAAATTATGTGCATTCAAGTCCGAAATATTTTAGATGAGACTGCCATACTCAGATGACAGCATTTGAGTGCATATTTATTTTCAATGGTTACAGATAATTTGATTTAAATTATCATTTGGGAAATAGCTATAGGTTCTGCTTTTAGTGTTTAATGTTTATGTGGGAGAACTAACATAACTGGAAAATGTGAAAGATTTGTATGTTAATATAAGCAACCACATTATCTTATTTCCAGAAAAGTAATCTCTAATGTAAGCTTGAATCCACAATTCTTGAATCAGCTTGAAGATAACCATCTGCTTAAAAACTGAAGAATTATTGAAATCTCTTTTTTGCTCAGATGGCCTCTAGTTCTACTGTTTGTAGTTAGGGTATAAATATTTTTCGTGGGTATTTTATACATTCTAATGGTTTATACATTCTATTATGATGGTATTTTTTAAGAAAATAGTTTAAAACTTAATATAAATTTAAAATGAACTCATATTGATAAAAATATTTTTGTGAGTTTCTCTTAGGAAATTTTATTTCCAGAAATGTGGAATGAATATTGTCAGACTTGTTCACCTTAATTTTCTTTGGTTCAAGGGAGTTTCAAAATTTTATACTTTAAAAGTGTCAAGTTTTAAATACAATATATTACAGGAGTTGCCTGATATTACGTTCCAGGCATGTGTAATAACTATGTTCCAGAGGCCATGAGTTCCAGTGGTTATCCAGTGGCTATCCATAAGTAGAAGGGAAGAGATATTATATATGCAGAGACTCTAGTGTTGAATCTTAAATATTGCTTTCAATTGCTCAGTAGATTGCCAGCTGAAATGTTTATTGATTTTTGTTCTCCCATTTCTCTTATTTTTTGTATATTTATTGTTTATTTAATAAAATATTAATCACACTTGTATAGTCTGATTGTTCAAAGACTGCAGTTTTGCTGTATGATAAAATTTAAGGAAAAAGCATGCTTCCATAGTATTTTGCAGAATAGATCCTGGAGAAGTAAAAATCATTTTTAAATAGAGTACTGCAAAAAATACATAAATTATTGTGAAGTGCAATTATTTTCCTGTTAGATTTATTAGCCTCCTAAGTAGACCAGATAGAAAACAAAGCTATATGTATGTTAGATAAGTAGAAATTTGCAAATCTGAAAGTACAAATTTTCTGCTATTTTTTTATCATTTGATTAGTTAAGATAGATCCTTTCTACATTTCTTTAATTGATCTTAATTCAACTACAGGCTCCTCTCTCTTCATCTAATCTTTCCCTAGTCAGCACTCCTTCACACATTCTCTTCCAAAATAATTCCCAAATTCTATTACATATCTGGCTTGGTAGACTTTGTTTCCTGAATTCAATACATTCTGATTAAATAATTCTGATGGAGATATAGAAGTGTTTAATTGAGGAACTGATCTGAGGTTTAAAAAAGTTTAGTCTGATATAATTCATAACTAGATGCTTAGCCCTCTCCAGAAGTACTTTCGTCCCAATTCCAAATCCCAGTGATCATGTGACCATATGTCAGAGGCTCAGCAAAACTGCCCTATAGTGAACAATGGGTTCGCTTAATAAAAGTCACTTAATGAAAAAGATAATAAAATCAGATTGGTTATGGGATTGATCCTTTTTATGACCAGAACCGGTTCCATTAAAATTATATCTTGAGGACCTGTTCCAGCAAAAGAGGGGAAAAAAAACTCCAGAGAAGTTCCTGAGACAGGAAGTCTAGTCCTGCCAAGAATGTAATAAGAGTTAATGGAGAGGCAGTTTCTGTAAGCAACACCAGAATGTTTCCTTCCTGTCTCCCTTGCAGGATTAGGCCAGTAATTTCTTCTAACAAATGGTTCTCTGAACTGCTTAGAATGTTAACAACCAGTTCTAGTGAGTAAGTGTGAACTGGTAGAATCCCACCCCTGGAGTGGAGCATTCAAATAAAGAAATCTATTCTCTTGCATACTGAATGATACTATTTTGTAACTATTTATGAATGAATCAGTATGATTTCCAAAATGAATTATCATTTATTATTTTTTATTATTATTAATAAAAGAATTATCTTGCTCATGCAAGTATTTCCATTGAATAAAATTTCTGTAGGATAAATTAACAATTTTGCATGCTGTTAATTCAGATGATTTCAATTACATGAAAATAATCGCAAAGAATTCAATCAAATTTTAACAATACACGTAATTCAATTTACAACTACAATAAAGCCTAGAACCTATGCCGCTAGATGAGAAATTTGTAAAGTGAGTTTTGCCACATTTGTTAAGTATATCACTGCAGATGTTAAATTAGTAACATAGTTATTAAGTGAATGTCTTTCCTATTGACCTTGCTTATCAGTAGGTGGCAAAAGATGATCACATAATCCCAGGACACTGCAACCATCATAAATATGTCATGCAGCTGAATGCAGATCTTGTAACATGGGGATGCTGCAATGGTCATAAGCGTGAAAATGGTCATGTCACTTTTCAGTGCCATTGTAACTTCAAAAGGTCACTAAATGAACTGTTGTAAGTCAAATATTACCTGTAATACATTTCGATTGGAAGTTAAAAAAATAGTTCCTAGATGTTCTTGAGGTAGCACAATCTTCAGTTAATTTCCTATTCAATGTATTTAACTTCAGTATGGATTTACTGACCCATTCTTGGACCTGCTTTTTAGCATTACTTTGTTCCATCACTGCCTTCAAATTTTTTCTCAACCCAAGTTTAAAAACTAAAAATATGTGCATCTTGCTTTGCTGTGGTAATGTAGACTTGTTGGTGGGATCCATTGTATGATACTGTCAAGGCTTTGGGCAAATTCTGCCATTTGGCTTTATGAAAATTCCATCTGGGTCTAGGTATGGAGCGAATTGGGGAAATCAGAATACCAATTTCAAGCAAAACAGGACCATGTTGACCATGAGGAAATTTGTCCAGAACTTTCCTAGTTACTGGAAGTGGCTACATGTTTGGGCCTTCTTAGACAAAACACAAATCTGGGTTTCCAATATTCTCATCCAAGAAGGATTTATATTCCTTGCAAACAGTTAGTCATTTGCATTCTTTCAGAGATTCTTTGAGGCCGTTTGGAGGTTTATTCCTCCTCCTCTATTGTTCAATTTTGACATAATGGCCTCTTTGATCCCTATTTCCAACCAGCAGTCCTCTCTGTCAAAAATGTGGACTTTGCTGTCTTCAGAAGAATGGCCTTTGTCTTTTAAATGCAGATGGATTGCTGAATCTAATCCTGATGGATTTTTTTCTCCTATGTTGTGCCATGCATTTATTAAATGGTTGTTTTGTTTCCCCAATGTAGAGATCTGCACATGGGTCACTGCATTGTACTGCATATACCACGTTGCTCAGTTTGTGTCTGGGTGTTTTAAGCTTTTGCCTTAGTGTATTGGGTTTGAAGTATGCACATATGTTGTGTTGGCTGGAGATCCTCCTGAGCTTTTCAGATGTTCCTACAACTTATGGAATGACAACTAATGAATGGTTGTATGACTAAAGACTTCCCCTGTTCAGTAGTGACCAACTCAAGGAGATTACTTATCTCTAATTTGCAACCAAGGGAGTCTGTGTTGTCTGACAGATACTTCTATCATCGTGACCAGCATGAAAACAAGGAATGTAAGTAATCTTCCTGCAAAAGTTGTACCTATTTATTGACTCTCATTTGCATGCTTTCGAACTGCTAGGTTGGCTGGAACTGAGATGAGTAATTAGAACCCCACCTGTCTCATGGCACTTACCCACTGAGCCATCACATTGCCAAGTTGAGGACTACCTGTAGCTGAATTGTTTGATTCAACCATTATAATGAGGATAAATAATTTTTAAAAAATTCCTTAGTAACGCTGAGTTGTTTATATCACTTACTAAATTAAAATGGTCCATGGCTAGTTATTGATTCTACAGTTAAATAAGTAATTCTGAAGTTTCTTTCGAATATTTTAAACAGAAAAATCCATCAAAAATCAGAAAACATTTTCCCCATCCCTTTATATGCAGAGAATCAACAGACGTGGAAGGAATGAAGAATATGCTGGACCCCTCAAGAATGAGCTAAAAACATCTAGATATGGCCAGTAACTCTGAAGTAGGCATGGCATTTACTACTTTGAGTAGTCTTGACTTCTTTCTGAACTAAATTGAGACATCTGGAAATTAGGGAGAGGGAATTAGATAAATCTTTGATTACCTGCAGAGTCCAGGGCCAATACTCCAAGAGATGGCAGAAGGGGAAAGTATGAAATCATATTAATTATTAATTACATGTGATTAATGCAATTTAATGCTACATTAATTACATTTACATTTGAATTAAATGTAATATAAATTTTGCCTTAACCCTACCTGTTTTGTTTTTCAGTTTTCCTACTTTTTTTTTTACAGGTTTTACGGTTTTTCTTACTTTGGGGTGTATGAAACATGACCTGTGGCATGTTTCACAGAAATCAAGTGACATCCCCAATCCAAAAGTATCTCTCTTTAATAAATCCAAAAATTAAAATGCTACATATGCTGCTGATCAGTAGCTTTGGGAAAATCTTTTTATTATTAAAAGCAGACAACAATATTCAAGATTGCAAGGATAAAAGGCATTCAATGAGATGGGATGTTGAATACATTTTACTGCTTTTGAACAGCTTTTTAAAATTATTATTGAGAATTCATTGAATATATTCCCCAAATTCTGTTATATTTCTGATAAAAAGGCAGATAATATGTAAAAGTCACCATTGAAATCCCTCTTGAATTGGGCTTAATATCTGCTGATATCATGGATATATCCACGCGGTTGTCTTGGCTATAAAGTAACACAGGTTTAGTCTTCTTTCTTCCATGAAGTTTTTTTTAATTTCCCAAATATGCTATCCTGTTGTTTTTTTTACCTGTTATCTATCCCCCCTCCAAGTAGTAACCTAAAGCAAGCCCATTGCCCATTACAGGTCAATATCAAGATGATATTGCCAGTGGTATTGCTGATAAATAAAATAATGTTAGAAGAAAATAACCTGAACTTTGGTTGGCATGCTTTTAATACTGCAGTAAAGTTTACATAGATTTTAAAAACCGTTATGTGAAAAGTATCATATAGAGAATAATCCCAGGTTGCGCTTAAAAATATCTCAATTGGTTTGAGTACAAGAACCATTTTATAGAAAAGAAACACAGGCAAAGAAAAGCTTTACACATCAAGATTTGCTAATAAAGGGGTATAGAAAACTTAAAGTTAAGGAAACATTTAACTGCAGGGGGATATAGTTTCAATGGTTTTTATATATGCAATTAAGAGAAAGATTTAATAGGGGAAAAAAGTAATTGGAATTGAACTACAGTATACAAGATGGAATTTGAAATTGCCTAATATGCAACTGATTATAAATGTTTGCTAAGATTTGAAATAAAAAAGAACATGTGAAACATTGGATGATAAAATGGGCTAATAATTTTTGTTATACTGCTATATACAGATTGAGCAATGGGAGGAATATGGGTAAAAGGATTAAATTTTCATTGTGTTATAATTTAAGAGATATTTTTTCTAAAATCCTGTACCATTGATATATGCAGCCAGAGAAACTATCTAAGATGTATAACAGTACAATGGATCAATGCTGAAAATAAGAAAAATATTAAAGGGGCAATTTTTAGATTTGTGTGAGTTTGTTTTCGTTGTGTTCCTGTCTGGTTTTGTTATCCTTGTCATTTTAAAAAATTCTTTTATGGGCCTTGGTGAGTGTTGAGCAGCATACAGATTTATATTGATTTCAGTCTATCTGATTGAAACTGATTTTGGATTCCAAAAGCTGGCCCCTTTATGAAAAGGCTTTAACCAGACATTTGGGTCTGAATCACAGCAACAAAATGCATCCATGGGAATATCAGCTCCAGACTACCACTAGATGGCAGTATTGCATCAGAGAATACAGTTTTTTAACTTGTCAACAAAATGTGCAGTGTGTCCTTTCAGGCTTGATAATATATTTCGAACCAATATTTAATTTAGTTTGAATGGAATGCTAAAACTAAAGAAACAAAGAAACCTGAAATTAAATTGGTTAAATTCACAATAACTATGTTTTGACAGTAGAATTTGTACTTTTTGCTTATAAAGATGGTGTTACCACTTCAATTAATCTGAATTAAGCTCCCCATGCTGGCTTTTAGGATTTTTAAAAAAATGTTATAATTAAAAAAGAATAAATCATCTTGGTCATTAGAATTTTCATCTGTCAGAATCAGTGAACTCACATTTGCAAAGTTTCAACACCATACTGAAGGCAACACACCAGAACTTATAAATGAATGACCAAGCTTCTCTGGACATCGAGAAGGTTCATCCTATAATCTACATATTGCAGATGGAGGGGTTCACATCTAACTTTAGACATAATTGGCAAATCTCAAAATGATTATTGATTCTGACTTTATCTTGGTTTTACTTATTTTAATCCCCCCCCACACACAAACCTGTTTTTTGCTTATGGAAATCTGGAATTTTTAAATAGATTCTATTTTTCATTTTCTTCTTATTTATAAGGGAGTTGTAGAAATAACCTTTGGGAAGGCATTCAGAATTTTCTCCAGAACAGATGCAGATTGTGTGTGTATGTAGGAGAGAAATGGAAAGAGATTCAGGTATGTTTTCCATGACTCCCTGAGATTTAATAAGGAAGAGAAACACAGTCAGACTGGCAAGATTCTGTTACTGATAACCTGTCATGATAAAGTATACTTGTAGTCATTTTGTGGAATCAATTTCCTGGTCTGTCTACATCGGATGTTGACAATCCACAGCTCCAGAGCTGCCTGCAACTCTTTGGGCCCTTTACTATGGCTCCCCGTCCCATCACTGGCTCGCCCACTTCTCACCCTTGCCCGCCCCTCCCTTACCGGCCTGAAAAGGTAAGGGCGAAGGTAGGGGATAGAGAAGTGGCCAGGGCTGACTCTCTGGCACCTCATTCTTGCTGGAGCTTCTTCTGGCCCTTGGTCACTTATGGGGACACACAACCTGCTCTCCACCCCAAGACAGTGGCCCAACCCAAAGGCTGGCAGGGTGGGATTGGGATGCAGGAGGATGAGACATCAGAAAGGAGGACGGGCCCGCAGTACCCAGCTGTGGCTTCAAGAAACTGCGGGCAACAGGAAAAGGGGACTGGCCCCATTCAACCTCACACGTCCACCACCAGGTCAGGCTCTGTATTTTCCTCCCCCCTTTCTATTCTCTCAGAAAACCAAGGCTGGGCCGAGCCCACAGTTTACCTTGGGGCTCTTTGCTAAACCTTTTATTTCTTCTTTTTGGAAATCTGGGCTGGCTGAGGAATGAGCGCAAACCCCAGGGGAGGCTTCCCTCCTCCCTGGCCAGCTGTGGTAGGGCCAGGAGGATGCGCACACATGGGGAGACCCTCAAACAAGTGGATGGGCTCGGCCAGAGCGCAACAAAGGCACTAGTTCCTCAGCCAGCCCAGATTTTAAAAATAATAAAAGGATCCCCAAGGAGAGCTTGCCAGCTTGGCCCAGCCTTGGCTTTCTGAGAGAGAGAGAAGAGGGAGATACACACACACGTACGTGCACACACATACACACACACAGATACAGAGAGGGGAAGAGAGACATAAAGAGAAACATACAGAAAGAGGAGAGAGGGAGAAAGGGGAATATAGGGAGAAGAGAGAGATACAGAGAGAAGGGCAGAGAGATGGTGGGAGATAGAGGGGGAGGGGGAGAGGGGAAGAGGGAGAGGGGCAGAGATACAGAGTGGGAGAGAGACAAGGGTTTTGTAGCTGGATAGGTATGGTTAAGGTGTCATGTGACTGGCTGGGAGTGAGTGATGTTGAGTTGGTCATGCCCATCCATGTCTTGTGGCTCCTGGTTTTTTTTTTTCCTGTGGGTCCAAATGGCTCTTTGAGTGTTTAAGGTTGCAGACCCCTGGTCTACATCATTGAGTTGACATTGTTATTCTGTTTGGAGACAGATTTTTAAAGTGACAGTCTGGAGTCATACAAACTCTCATGAAACCTGAAGCCTAGACATTTGTGGAATAGTAATGATTTTGTTCTTTGTATTTTGCTCATTGGCTTTTGGACATTATCTCATCATTTTAAATGAAAATGTTTATGAAAATGGATAAAATCTGGCGAGAGGCTACTCTGTCAGCTTCAGGACTGTTTTGAAACCACTGAGTGAAGTGAGTTATTTAAACATCAACATACACTGATGCTATACTCTTACATCAAAGAGTACAGTGTAGTGTACTGACAGTAGTATAGTGTAATGTACTGACAGTGTAGCAATGGACAAGTGCATCAGAGTCTATGGGAATTGTAAACTCTGTATGACTGCCGACACTCCTGAGAGCCCAGTATTCTGCCTTTAAGGCAGGGGGCAGGGATATGTAGAGAGAGGCTAGCACAAACCTCAGAAGAGGCACTAAGATGTCAAAACAACAATACAAATATAAGGTGGAGGAACCACCTAGCAGATAACAATCTGAAGCACATGTGGCAGAAATTGCAGCACCTAAAGCCCCTGTCACACTGCACCAACAGATGGAAAGAGGATGTAAAACGGAGAGAAACACTTGCCAACCGTTGATTAACGCGATGCATCCGTTCTGTACTCACTGCATACGTTTTACTTCCACTCTATCCGTCCAGCATCCGTTTATTGACGTTTCATCCGCTCAGAAAGTTTTGAGCTGCTCAAAACTTTTTGGTGCTCGAAAAGTCTTTTTGAGCGGAAAATGTATCCAATTCGTCCGTGTCCTGCATCCGCTAGGCGGTCAATTAACCGTTAGGCATCTGTTTCTGCATCCGTTATCGGCATCCCTATAGTCCAGCTAGCGAATGTCTGCTGCGCATTTCCACCGCAACTCCATTGCTCCCAGCGGTAACTGGCAACAGGGAGAAGTGAGAACGGACACGGCAACGTGAGTGCAGAACGGATGCTAGCGGATGCAGCACGGAAAACAAAGCATGTAAAATGGAAAAAACATTCGCAGAGGGACACTAGGTCTCGCGATATTAAGGAATCTAGAGGATGCTGTAGAGGATGCAAAAGGCACACAGGTAAGCGGAAAACCTTATACTGCCTAAAAAGAGGGAGCAATCATCTGATCTCTACTTTCATGAACACAGCCCTGCTGTGCCAAACCTCGCAGCCTTCATCTGACTCTTCCTCCTTCCATCAGCATCCCATCATTGTCAACCGTGGATCTAACAGCAGTCTTTGAGCGCCACTAACTTCCTGCAAACAGTGCGGAAGCCTCTACAGGCTCTGTGAACTCTACTACGGGAAAGAAAAAGAGGCGGCCAAGAAGCATCTGGTACGGAAGATGGTTCACCAGAAGAGCAGAGGGGACGGATTGTACAACAAACTGATGGGGGAGCTCAAGGAACAAGACACTCGCGCATCGAAAACTTCATGAAGGATGCCCTCCACCATGTTTGACGAAATTTCGTGCAGCGGTTGACACCCTCAGGGTTGGTACCAAGGCAAACACCCAACTTCGGCCCCAGCTGGAACCTGGGCCTCAAGGTGGCATCTCACCCTGCGCCACCTGGGCCTAGGTACCACCTTACCACGAGCATTGCAGGTAGCTGGAGGGTGCACACAACACCATCGAAGCATGTCGCGTGTGTGGTCAGAGAAGTGGTGCAGGCCATGCATCGAAGAATACATGGAGAGCGGGTCGCTCCACTGCGCCCTCCACCTGAAGAAGGTGGAAAGAAATTGCAGCGCAGTGGTAATCAGAGTGGAACTATCGCCCACAGATGGCGTGTTGCTTGGGGCCATGTGGAGCCAATCGATGGCAAGAGCACGTGCCCTAAAGCTCCAGCCAAACGTCAGGTCCCTCTTATCACAAACTACAAGGGTTCTTCAGCATCATTCTCTTCACATGGTCCGAGCTGACGTACAAGTTTCTGTACATCGATGCTTCAGGCAATGGCTCATCTTCAGATGCCAGGTATACAATGCCGAGTTGACCTCAAGGAGGGGGCTGGAATGCCAACCTCATCATGGGCTTCCCAGGAATCCAGACCCTCCTGCCCAAACGACTGCAGAGATGTGCCCTATCTTCCATCGTAGGGGAGATGACAGCTTCTCCCCTCACACCTACTTCATGAAGCCCTACACCTCCAAATGCCTTCACCCGTGAAGAGAGGTTCTTAACTACAGGCTGTCCAGGGCAAGGTGAAGTGGTGGCAGAACGCCTTTGGCATGCCTGGCCAACAGGTTCCAGGGTACTTCTGCAACCACCATGCAGCATCGCCCCAGAGACCCGTGAGAATCGTGAGAAGCTTTGCTGCAATCGCTGCACGATCTCAGCGCAACCCGCTATTTGAACCACGCGTCTTGCAGAAGAGGCTCATGGACCTCCAACAAGGAATGGGGACATGGACCTGGGAATGGAGGCAAGGGCGAAACCTGATAGACACTGTGCTGAGGATGTGCAAGGCACCAAACAGAGGCCATCACGTGAAGGGAAAGAAGCAGCACAACCCCCTGATGTACACTGGCGACTCCCCAAGCTGGAGCAGTGGAGTGGCAAAGAGACAGATAATAGATGCTTTAATGGAATGCTTCCTTCAAGCCGTTCCTCAATCACACTGGATGATGATGGGCCATGTCATGTTTCGGGGGCCCCTACAAGTGACAGGGCATTTAACATTGAAGAGGTGTGTGTTGTAATGTTGACATGTGTGGGATATTGATTCCATTGTTATTGAATAATAAAGGCGCCATAAGGTGTGGCACCTTGGGAAAGGGTGGACCCATACAGTCCCACTGATGCCTTGCACTGGAGGTTTATTCTATCGCCAACGAGAACTATTACCCATTGAAACCAAAGGTATCCCTTGGCCCATGGCCCCACAGCTATTACCCATCCAAGGTAATCCCTGCCCATCCCACAATGCTATCTTAACCATCCCACTTGCTATCTTAACCCATCCCGACAAGCATGCAAACAGGCTTAAACCAGTTTCTAAAAGTTCCCCCCAAGACTTTTATTAAAAAAAAGAAAGATGAAGCAAGTGTGTAAAGTCAAAATGTAGACTTTATTAACAACAAGCATAAAACAAAAATGAGTTCTCTGGCAACTCCTCTTTGGTGCACTCAGGTCTCAGGGGTGAAGGGTCAGGTGCTGTGGGAGGTGGCTGGTCGCTGTGAGGAGTGCATTGTTCTGATCCCCCTGCATCATCAGCTCCTTCCAGAAAGGCAGAATGCAGCAGAAGCCGGCCAGCCCAGAAGAGGCAAGCCCCGTTGCCTGCAGAGCCCTAGCAGAACCAGAGTGAGGGCCAGGGGGCGGGATGGTAGCCCTGTCCTAGCTTGTTGTAGGGTGCGGCAGCATGATTGTGCTGAGGCTTCTGTTCTGTTGCCCCATGGTTTGGGTGTGCTGGCTGGCAGGGAGGCTGGCAAGGAACCCAAGGCTGGCGGAGGGAGGTTAGGCGAGGAGTGGCATGGAGTCGCAAAGTGGCTTCTGGCAGAGGTAATGTGCTGGAGCAGTCAGGTAGCCAGGCCACAAGGAATGGCTGGCAAGGGCCTGTGGCAGGGCAGGCAGGGCACCAAGGCTGGCTAGCGAAAAGGCACAACCAAGGCTGGGCAGGAAGGCAGGCCCAAGGCTGGCAGGAAAGGCAGACAGCAAGGCTTGCAGGAGGCTCTAAGCAGCCAGGCTGGCAGGCGCAGGCAGACAGCAGGCTGCCCGGCAAGGCTGGCACAAGGCTTGGCAAGGCAGGGCAAGGCAAGGCTATTCAATCCGTCCGGTCAGCAGGTCCTTTCTCTGAATGGTGACTGCTTCCGAGCCTGGTTCCCTTAATAGTCGCAGGGCTGTAGCAATGCATCCTCCCTTGCAATGTGCAATTAATGCTAGGCATCCGTTAGGGCTTTCGCGTGGCATGCCGCTAGGCTCCGCTGTCATGGCCACTTCATCCGCTGTGCATCATCCGGTGTGCCATCCGCTTTATTCCGTTCCGCGTCGGCCGAACTTTGCTGAGGCCGCCCCGAAGCCTAGCGAATGTGCCGATCCGCGCTCTCAATGCTGCTTCCATCCGCTAGGTTCTCCCGTTCCGCTGGTGTTGTCCGCTTGTCCATCGCCGCTCTGCAATCCCTCCTCCCGCATGCCGTTCCTTTGTCCGTGTTATCGTCACTTCTGGTTTATGCAAATTTTGCCCCTTGTTGAGGAGTGGATAACAAAGGATGGGAACATTTTGCTCGTCCCCCCGCTCGGCCTCGCGACCGACGTCGTGGGCTGACCAGGGGGACGGCGTTCTCGGGGCCGCCCGCTCACGCCCGCCAGGCCCGCCCCCCGTGTCGCACCGCGGCGCTAGCCCGGCTCACGCTCACACCTGGCCGCCTGGGCGCGGAAGGGTGCCTCCAAGGATTGCAGGCGGCGCGGCGCACGCTCACGACTCGCCCACACGGCATAACACGGGGATTATGAGGGGAGTTCGAGCAAGAGCCTGGATGCTAAATTGTCACCCACACAACGTCACTGGCACTCTCCGATTTAGATATTAGTTGACACAACGCGACGGGACGCTGCGCGACACACTCCCTCCACACACACTCGCGGCCCACCAACGGGGGCAGAACCACGCGCCACGCCCCGGGCCTTTAGAAGGGCACTGCACATCCACGCGCACAGCGCTACGCCGGCGCGGGCCGTCGGCA
This sequence comes from Laticauda laticaudata, assembly GCA_004320025.1. NCBI lineage: Eukaryota > Metazoa > Chordata > Lepidosauria > Squamata > Elapidae > Laticauda > Laticauda laticaudata. Next base: position 13,826 of record BHFT01063312.1, read on the forward strand.
CCCGCGGGGCCAGGCCCGCTGAAGGTGGGAACACGCGCCCACCACGCACACGACCGGACCGCTATAGGTGGATGCGCAGTAGGCCGCGATACAGTAAGCGCACTACACGCGCGGCGCTGCGCACGCGCGCACTCCCGGAGCCGGCGCGGATTTAGGCTCTCTCGCTCTCTCTCTCTCTTCTACGTGGTGCTCTATTTCTTTATTTTCTTCTTGTTGGGCATATTTGAGAAGAGAGAAACCACACGAACAGGGAATTTGGAGGAAAATTGTGGCTGGATCTGCGCGTTGTGTGGGTAGAGGGAGTTGAACATTGCGCCTATTCAAGTTGATGAAAAAACCGGGGGACTCGGCCGTAGCCTTTTCCTGCGTAACTAGCCTTTTTTGACTGTATTTTCTTCGAAGGCCATCTCACACTTATGGTATCACAGAGGAGTCACGTTAGGGCTTTGTGCTTCACAGGTTGCGAAGGACGACCACGCTGAGGCACGATGGCTTTGTGGTCCGTGAGCCTTCAGCAACTGGAGAGCCCTTGAATCTTTGGATTTGGGGCAGAAGCCCACCATTGTAAGGGGTGGCGGAAGAGGGAGGACTGGTCCGTCTGGGGGTGAGAGGTTATATATATATGCCGGCAATTAATTCCCTGCTTGAAGACGGCTGAGAGAGCGATTGTCTAAAAATCATTTCCTGAAGGGGATTATCACCCTGAAGGGGAAGATTAGACTGGAATAAGATTGTGCAGGAGAGAGAGAAAGAAGCGAACAGCAGGAGGAATGGGGTAATATAATGAAATGGAAGATACCCCCAGGATTAACATTTCAGAGAATTTTTAAGAAAGGATTTAAAGCTGTGAAGAGAAAGAGAAAAAAAAGGTGCAAATTGCTTTTGACAGCAACGGGGCTTTGAACCATGAAGATAGAAGCTGGAGAAGGAACCATATAATCAATTTGGATAAGTATATTTTGATTCTATATAGGTACTAATAAAGCTGAACTATAGATTGTTAAAGAGGAAATTTAATATCAATTGAATTTGATCTTTTGTTAGGAAAAGTGTGGTTTAAAAAGCTCTGAATAATCGAGAATTAAAAAGAAAAGGGGGTGAAGGTTTAACATAACAAAGAGTGCCATCTAAGTTAAACTTAACTTGTTTTTCTTTTAAACAACTGTTTCTTAAAACTGTGGAAAATTGATACAACAAAGCAAGAACTTTGAAAAATTGAAAAATTGTAACAAAAAGAAACAGGAAGACCCTGCCCTTGGACTTGGTATTAGATTAGCAGAGGCTTAAAACTTGAGAGAAAGAAAATATAAGTTGACTGTTGGAAATAAACTTTAAAGACACTTTGGATTAAATTGCTAATTAGAAAATTGTAAAATGGCAATATCTCTTCTGACATTAAAAATGGAACTTAGAAAAATGAAAGAAATACTACAAGAACGAGGTGAATTGCTGTATTTTGCTTCAAAATTCATTGAAAATGCGATTACAGAATATGAACAACAAAGACAAAAGGCAGAAGAGGAGGCAGAGCGAATTATAGAAGGGGCCATCTTTAGTGATCATTGATAACAAACAACTCTGGAAAGAAAGAGGAAAAAAGTTGGAAATAAATATAAGAGATTTAAGAAATTCAATAAAAAGGGGAATATCTGAAAAATTAAAAAAGGGAAAAGAGCAGAAATTTGAAGGGTGGAAGGAAGCTATAAATAGAGAGGGGGATAAAAACTGGAGTGAAAGAATAAAGGAGAAAAGCCATGGGGAAAGAAGGGACAAGAAACAGGATTTGGGAACAAAAAATATAGGAATTATTTTAAAAATGGGAAAAAATTGCTTAATTAGACATTGTGATAATGGGTGATCAATATATTACTATTATGGGGTTGTTATCTGCCCACATATTTGGTGCTATTTCTATTCGTACGATGCCTTTTATTAGGGTTTTGCTTATCCATGTCATGTCAATTCTTGACCATGATTTGTGGGGAATAGAATAAAAGGTGAACTGCTTTTCTTTTGGGCTGTATATTCTCCATATATGAATTATATATGTTCTGTTCTTCTATTATGTTAGAAATATTTTTGGAGTGTATTTTTCTTTTTCTTTTTTTTACTGGTACTTTGATAATCTTTTTATATCCAAGACTGCGTTGAGATCCCCTATTATGCAAATTTCTTCTTTGCCTAATTCAAGAATTTTTTCATGTAATTTTTCATAGTATGTTTCTTGTTGTTTGTTGGGAGCGTATGTTACAACTAATATAATTTTCTTCTGTTCCCATACTACTTCTAATATAAATGTTCTCCCTACTGAATCTGTGGATAATACTTCTACTTCTACTCCTTCTCTAACATATATTTCTACTCCTCTTTTTTTCCTCTGCTAATGCTGTGTATAGGTTTCCTAATTTTTTATATTGCAAAAATCTCTTATCTTGGGCTCCAACATGTACTTCCTGGAGACATACTATATCCATTTTTTATTTTGCCATTTTTTTCAAAGTTTGATTCTGTTTTGCTGTCCATTTATATTTACTGATAATATCTTCAAATTATTATCCATTTTCTCTCTTTGCCTTTACCAATTAGTTCCTGTAATTGCTTGCTTCTGTTTGTGCTCTTGTTCTTAATCTGCTTTCTTCTTGTGATCTTTCCTTCCTTCTTCCTTTCCTCCTCTTCCTGCTCTGTTCCATTCTTTTCCAGTTGTTGATCATCTTGACTAGCCGATTCCAGTTCTTCTCTGCTACTACCGAGTTCCACTGTGCCTAATAGTTGTGCGTGGAATTCTTTTGCTTTCTCCAATGTGTTAATCTTGACTTTCTTCCTTGCTACGACACCAGCATTCCCTCTGGTGTAATCCATCTAAACAATATATTATTTTGGGCAGTTGGGCATCCAGAAAGCGATAATCTTTCCTTTGTTCTCGAACTCTTTTCAGGATCTGTTTTAATGTTATGATCTCTTTACCTTTATATGTCATAGGTTCCTCTCTAGTAATGTTGAAAATTATGTCCCTCACCTTTTTCGGAATGAAACGGATATGCATCTCTTTTGGTAGTCTGAATCTTATAGCATAATTTTTATAGACTCAGTAGACTTTGTCTAATTCATTGATTATCTCACTCTTCTCTCTTTGAAGTGCTTCTGCAATAATCTCTGCCATTATGTCTTCCTCCTTTGTCTCTAACATGTTCTGGAAATGTAAGTAGAATGAGGCCCTCTCCATCTCCAACTGGATCAGTGAGTTCTCTACTTCTTTGTCTCTTTCTTGCATTCTTTGATTTACTGACTCTAGTTTTCTTTCTGTTTTTTTCTGTTCTTTTTTCAATTGTTTGGAGTCTTTATTCATTCGTTTGTAGAACTTCTTGAATCTGGCCAACTTTCTCATCCAACTTCTGAATGTCCTTTCTCATTTCTCTCTTCACTTCTTCCATCTCTGTTTTCATTTCTCCATGGTTCTTAGTCATATTTTCCTATAGTTTCATCATCATCTCCTGAATTGCTAACAGTGTGGCTTGCATGGTCTCTATATTCATTGTAGATGTTGTTTTCTCTGTTGTCAGCATCCCTTCAATGGATTTTTGTGTAGATGGCGATGAAATCGCTGTAGCTGTTGTCAGGGTGTGTTTCTTCCCGGTCTTCACTACAGTTGTTGTAATGCTTGTCGTTTCGTGAATTAATTTAGTTTGTTATCCTAATATTCTTTCTGTCTTATCTCACAATGCCATTCAACACCTCACTATTTCTCAGACAATATTACTTAAAAATTCCAACATGGATATCAATTATTGAAGCTTTTTCTTATCCAATAATATATAAAAAGAAACAAAAAGTTAGATATGATGAGATATTGAATGAAAAGGATGAATCTATGCAAGCGTTGGAAGAACAAGGTGTAAAAATGAATTGATTTTCATCTTTGCAAATACAATCTAGGTTTGATAAAGACTCTAAAGCAGAAGGTATTTATGATAAGTTTTTGAGGGGTACTGATGAAAAAGTAATTAAAAAACTTTATTAGAATATAAATTGGAAGAGGAACAAGTTAAAGAAACACTTGATTGCTTGGGAAAATTTTTGGATATGAGATTGGATTTTGAGAAAAATGGTAAAAATTGTGCGTCTCAAAATTATAAAATGACAATGTCAACTGGCATATAAGAAAAATTGACAAGATGTTTTGCAGGTGGCACCTACCCCCAATGCAGACTTGCGAGAATGTTTAGAATAAATTGGATAAATGCTGGAAATGTCATCAGATACCTGGTTCATATTACCAATGGCATGTGGACATTGTTCGGATGCAAAGAAATATTGGAACTAAAATATTACACATGGTGGAAAAAATGATAAAACAACATATATACTTTAAACCAGAGATCTTTTTATTGGGAGTCATACCAGAACATATACAATGAAGAACTGAAATATTTGGATTGTAAATGTTTTAACAGCAGCTAGAATTGTGTTGCGAAGAACTGGAAAAATGACCAAAATACCTATGCAGGAGGAAGTTATTAAAAAAAATTATGGACTGTGCTGAATGAGTAAACTGACATTTGAACTAGAGAACAAGAAGACACACAATTTTATATGATATGGGATTTGTTTTATCAATGGTTGGATAAAAAGACATGGTAAGGTAGCAGAATAGATAATTTTTGTTATAGAAGCTTAATAGATTGATACAAAATATAATGTAGACATATATAACCATTGGATGACAGCATAATATAATATTGATGGAATAAATAACAGGATAATTAATAATTGATAAATAGATAAACATATGTTAGTTTGACAATGTGAGATTTATATAAATTGTGAACAATAATTATGAAAAGATCACACAAAAGATTCTAAACCAACTGACATTGTATGTACAAAATGGAAGATCGTTTTGTGGATTTTTATGTATTGTCTGTGTATGTTTGTCTTAAAATATTTTTTTTAAAAAAATGTTCATTTCTCTAGATTCTATCACAGTCCTTATTCTTCTCTGTAATCTGCCCTTCTATGACTTATATTAAATCTTAAATAAATCAAGAACTTTCACAAATTAATTAATCTGTACAGTTATATCAATCAATCCCAAAATCCAAAGTTATTTATATTAATTCCTTACCACTATATTACTTTTTAATATTCTTATATATTTGTATTTATTTTTATCTTAAAACTCTATATTCTTTAATGCATTTAATATTAAACTGTTTTAACAATTAATTACTTAACAATTAAACTTATCTAAATAGATTCTTATAGATATGTAAATTTACAATAATTTAGATATATAAATGTACTAATTTTATGGTACATTTAATAGTAATAAGGATTTACTAAAAGAGAGAACCATACAATTCCCAGGATAATTCAATCAGTAAGTTTCTTAGAAAAATCTCTCTCTTAGCATCTTTAACTTATAGTATATAGCACTTACACAGTCGCTTTTCTCTCTCTATATATATTCTTTACACTCTATTAGCCAGATAAATCATTCAGTTATATTCGAGTATTTAGATAATTTAGATATTTTAACTTCCAATATAATCACTAAGGAAAGAGAGAAATAAGATGGAGAGAAGAGAGGAGAAGCAAATAAAAATGTAGTTTAGTCACAATACTTTTAAATATACATACAATATTTCTTTCGTTTCATTCTCCGCAAAGGCTATTCTATGTGTTTACTTCTAGATATTAAACCGTTAGTTAATAGGTAGTTTCACATATACAATCAGTTAATTATCTCCAACAATTAATATAACTCTATACATTAATAGTTCTATGTTCCAATATATCTTCAGTGACAATTATATTTTACTAAAAAGTACAAGTAAACAATATCTTTAGAGTCTAATCAATATATAATTATATAAACCTAAATATTTAAGGGTTTTTAATCACAAGATGCTGCTAAATATCAAATGTTAGTAAAGAAAAAAGAGAAAAGAAAGGATCAACCACAGTGTTCTTATATGTATTATAATCACAGATAACAATTAATTTTAGATTTGAAAGTTCCAATCAGATTGCTTAAGTCTTACTGTAATATTAGTGGCTGTAGACTTAAAGGGTTAATTTTTACTTTCCACCTTCAAAATGTCTGACTCTGTCACAGTCAATCTCCTTTTTTTAGCCTTTATATCTGCTTCTTTGTATCTTTTGTTGTTAAAATGTTCAAGGAAACTCTACTTCTCAGCTTCAGTCAGTTCACTTTCACCTTCTTTTTCAAATCACAGTCAAATCACAGTCAATTACTTTCCTTTCTTCTTTATTCTTCTCTGCTACTGGCAACACTATTCAGCCTCCCCCTTTTTCACTCACCTCGCTATTAGCTCTGTCTGTGTGCCTCTTAGAGCATTCTCCTTCACTGTCTCTCTCTGGGCTCACTCTTTCTTCAGGTGTGACATGGGTTTGAAGCAGCACGGGAGTGACAGCAGTCTGCCCCTCGTTGCTGAAATTCAGCGATCTGGTGGCCGTCCAAGGCAAAAATTGATCTTGGGGAGGTTGGTGAGGAAGAGGGGAACCTTCAGAGCTACAGCGGGAAAGTGTGATCCTCAGTGACACAAATGGAGGAGCCCTCAAAGCCAGAGCTGAAGTGTTGGCTTTCAATGGCTGACCTGGAGACCCGATGTCCCACAAGATAGAAAAGGGAAGTGAAGAGAGAGAATGGTGTGTTAAAAGCGGTGAGAGCGGACGTGTTTGATTTGGTAGAAAATGCTGAAGAAAGGGCATTTTTCTCATGTTACTTGGATGTTGTTTTATTGGAAAACATCTGCAAATGATCTGGCTACTGAGATATTTTTCACTCCAGCTCACAAACTAAAAATTATATTATCTGAATTTTTCTGGAAGTCAACAAAAATATAACTCCAGAGTGCTTAAATTTAATTAAGGAATGCCACTGAATTTGAAAGAATGGTCTGTTAATTTATAAAAATTTTCTATTCTAATCAGGGGAAAATAGAAACCACAAGATAGATAATAAAATGAAAATGTCCTTCATCAAGGACAATTTGAACCATTTGGTTTACTAAGATTTATCTTCAGTTGCTCAAATTCTTTCCAAGCACTAGTACCGCAATAGCAAACATTGTTGCTGAACTGTTAAGGTTCTATGAAGCTTAAGTGAGATAAGGAAAAAACACATATGAAAAGTAAAGTAATGTGCATGTCTGTGTGTGATTTGATCTAACTGCCTAAGAAAGAATTGCCATGAACACACAACAAATATAGGAAAAACTGTTTTACAAGTTTTATTTTATTTCACATTTCCATACATATTAAGCACATGTCTTATCAAAGTACCATAAGCTTGGATTAAGTGTTATTTTTCTCATTTTGTGCTATCTAGGGTAAGTGATCTGGTAAAGACTGAAATTAAGATCTAAGTCAAAATATGTGATAAAGACTAAAATTAATAAAGAAATGAACAAACCCAAATTTATTTTTTTGAAGAAAATTTTATTGATTTTTAGAAACAAACATAAACAAACACAACACAGAACATGAAAACATAAAAACCTCTTTTCTTGAAAGGCAAAGTCTGATCCCGGGTTACATCTCTTTGTACAGAACACCAATTCAAAATTCAATTGCTCATTTTAAAAACCATCCGATTATCTTATTACCATCACATTTTCTATATAGCTCTCCCCTGCTTTTAACTTTCGTAATTTTATTTTTATTTTGTTTTTCATCTCAAATTCAAAAGATCATTATATTTATATTTCTTTTGTCCTATTTTCCAACTGTCTAGGTATCTTTTCTCATTAAACAAAATTCCCTCCTGATGGTCACTGATTGGAAGTATGACGCCTTTATACTTTCCCCTAAAATTATAACACTTAATACAGAACATAACTTCCATTCGGATTTCTGGCCGTGTAGTACATTAGCAGTTACACGCTACATTTGAAAAGAAAAAGAAAAGAAAAAATATAATAGATATGAATATAGGATTAAAACAATTGCATCTATCACCAATTCAATTCTATCATTAATGTTATATTCATTTTAAATTTTAAACATTTAACAACATACTTTCAAGTAGGTATAATGCTTTCTAGGGAACGCTTATAAACTTTCCATAATTACTTCCCCCCCACTTCACTTGCATTTTAACATTAATGTCAATTTAAATGTTCCATCCTTTCTAAATTAATTCTCCTCCTCAATTATTCAGTTCCATTATGTTTATCACAAATGTTTCACAATCAGTACATTGTTTCCAATTTTCTAAATTATTTCTAAATACAAAATATAAAATACAACATATGTACCATTTGCACAATCACTTTTTCAATTTAAATTTTACCATTATCTCTAAATAAATCCTGTTCTTTACATCTTGCTTCACAACCCTTGTAGTTTTCTCCCTTCCCTCCTCCTTTGCTTTTCTCTCTGCCCTTTTTACTCCTTGTCTCTCCCATCTCGATTTCCCTTTTCTGTATTCCCTTTTCTGTTTGCTTTCTCACATATCCACTTTTCACCTTATTTTTCGCCTTTTTTAGTTGTCTATTTTAGTCTCAAGTCTCCATTCCTCTTTCCCCTTCTTTCTTTCTTCCCCAAGTAGCCGTATATGTTTCATTGTTAAAATGGCTTCTTCTTGTCCAATCTTCTTGTTACATAATCTTTTTTGTGAAATTTCTGAAAGGTATAGATCGCCATTTCTAAGAATTGGAAAAAACGGGAACCAAAGAGAGCCCTTCCCTTCTTGTTCCTCTTCTTTAAGTTTTTTAAATTCTTATGTTTCAGTTCATCCACAAGTGATGCCATTGTAAGTTTTTTTTTCTTGTTAAAACAACACCCAAAGTGTTTTTAATCTTCAATATAGTTCACCAAAAATCCCAACAGTCAGCAAAGCAGATCCCAAATACACAACAAGCTTTTCTTTTGACACCTTCTTCCTTTTTTCACTCTTTCCTGGGTTTAGTATTTTAGGTTACAAAGTTTCCAGTTTAAAATGTATCTGTTTAGGAAGTCCTGATTAAATTAACTTTAGATTCCAGGCTATCTCCCTGCTTCCAAATCCGTTCTTATTCTCTTCCATTCCCTTCCCACTTACAGCAAAAAAAAAAATCACTTCTCTTTTTTTTTTTTCCTTTAATATTCAGCAAAATCTTATTATTCCCTTGTGGCATAATAAGTTTTCCAACTTAAATACCTTTGATGCCAACAAGCCGATGTTATTTTCCATGTCTTCATGTTCATTCTCTGTTCGCTTGTCAACCGTAAGGAAGGAGATGAAATTTTTTTCCCCCCTTTTCACTGTTCATCGCTGCTCCTGAAATCTTTTTGGTCGTGTGTATCCTTTTTCAAAATTTGAGTTCAGGATGCCTTAATTGTTAGTATATCTTATCCGGTCAGCCAAAACTTTTCACTTCAGCAGCTTTCTTCCTCTGCACATTCTTTTCCGGATGAGGGCTTCTTTGAGGCGGCCATTTCTGACTGCCGCTCTACCGCCTTCGGGAAAGGAAGTTTAGCCAGCTGGGGAGGAAAGATGCAGCTTTCCTTGACGCTGCTGGAATCTCCTCCGTCTTCACCGACCTCTACGGGGTGGCTTAGCCCCAAAGCCAGCTGGTTCGGGGTGCTCCGGCAGTGCGCCCAGGCAGAAACCACGCACAATCGTGGATTCCTGCCAGCCGCTGAAGCCCTGCAAACCGGAAGTCCCCTAACAAACCCAAATTTATATTACTACAGCTCCATAGTACCCCTTGGGTTGCTAGTCAATTGATCTACACATATGAGTATGAGTATATCAATTAATCTACATATATCAGTGGGCTTAAACAGACTGTATAGTTCTCTAAATTTGTTTATACTTTGTTGCACAGTTGATAGCCTTGGAAGGTATACCATGTTAACAACTTAGTTCTCTCTAATCTGCAAGTGACCAATTCTTACTTTGATTTGGGTTGCTTATAATAGAATACCCTGTTAGAATATGTACTTAAAAACAATATTTTATATAATAATTATTATTATTGTGAGAGGTGACTTTTGGCTGATGTTGCGATGAGACCAGACGCAGACAGAGTTCTCCGTTCCTGCACTGGCTTCTCGCTGTTTATAGGTTCTGGAAGCAGCTGAAAACTTCCTCAGAGAGGCAGTGAAGATAAAGAGGAGTGCTCTGTGAGATCCTGGTAGAGAATGCAACTCTCCTGTGGAACTCCAGAGCTTTTTCCCTCAACGCCATGATGGAGAGAAGAGGTTGATCAAAATGGCCACCACAAAATTAGGACAGCTATGAACACCTAAGCATTGTGCTAGAATGGAGATAGTGAATGGTATCTCAATCTGGGTAAGAAGAATTTGCTCTACCTAAAACTTAAGCCCAAAATACTTTCCAGAGAAAAAAGGAACTCACTGTTATTTTCAAAGCGGAAGTACAAGCATTTTGAGAACTTTAAAGTCAGAAAAAAGGAAGAAGGCATTTTTTTCAAAAATATAGAAAATTGAAACTTTAAATTGGACTGTTATTGTATTAAATAGGCATTTTTAAATGTTAGAACCATATAACTAAAAAAGGAATATTATCATTATTTTGGATTGTTATTTTTAAAATGGGAGAAAACTGGTTAAAATTGGAACAGGGTGCCACCTACTGATGGAAGGCAGGCATAACATACTCCTCAAAATTTGGAAATTTTTAAAGTGACTTTGAAGGTTCTATATAAGATTGAATTTATAGATTTATGAGGCTTTTGAAAATTCCTGAGACAATCCAGAGGAACAGGTCGACTAATTTTGAGATATAAAGATACAACAACTTTAAATTTTGTGAAAAGTGACTTTGGTTTGGAACCCAGAAAGCTACACTATAAAACTACACTATAAAACTTAACTATAAAAACTAACAAAATTTATGAATGTACTACCCTTGGATTATTTAAAAGAAATAGATTGATTAACTTTGGGGTTTAAAGACTCCTGGGTTTTGGACTTATAGTTTAAAAAGTGAGGGTTGGTTTATTGTTGGACAACTAGAATAAGAAAAGAAATAAATAAGAACAAAATGAGTGGAATATGTAATTATGTTGGAACTACAAGCTATAAAAGATATTATGAATAGAGGATTTGAGGACATTTTGAATAAAATACAAAGCATGGTATGAAAGCTGGAAATTGAAACACAAGCAGTAGAGACGCAAGCAACAGAAAGAAAACAAGAAATCAAGAAAGAGTAGGAGTTAATTGGAAGTATAACCAGAGAAACAGAATGGATGAAACAACAAATGAAAACAAAAGCCAACAAGGAAATAAAACTCAATATGATAATGATAGATGCAATAACACACTAGACAGAGGGAATGAAGTTCGACTCATTGCGCTGGACATTAAGGGAGCTTTTGACAAGGTCTGGCACAACGGCCTCTGTTCCAAGCTGGAAGGGAAGGGTATCAGAGGAAAACTGCTCAGCTGGATTGAAAGCTATCTNGATGGAGCACCCCCGAAATTTTGCTCGTCCCTGTGTCCTTTTTGCATACGTTTTGCATCCGTCGGCCAGTGGGACCTAGCCTTAATGCTTTTAATTTCTGCCTATTTCTTACTCTTTGCTTACACTCTATATGATATTGCTAGCTTCTCAAAATAATAGTGTGATATGCTAAAATATATAAATTGTTAGCATTCCTCAATATTTTTTTCTGTTCTCTGGTTTAAATTTCTATCAACTGCCAAACTCCTAATGTTGGTGCACCTGCAATTCTGCATTGAGGCTTCTTTGTGTAACCAAGCCACAGAGCTGGACGGAGACTTGGTGCTCTTAGGAGGGTAGCATCTAAACTGGATGGCCCTGGGAGAGCCACAGTGTACAAGGCCCAGATAAGAAGTATCATGGAATACGCCTCTCTGTGCTGGCTGAATGCA
>BHFT01063317.1:0-75267 GCA_004320025.1 Laticauda laticaudata
TTTTCTCTCTTTCATTTATGTATGTGTTGTTGGTTTGTTTTAATTGTAAAATCAATAAAATTTATTAAAAAAAAGAATTTATGGACGAGTGTCATGGTTGCCCTCCATTTTATAATACGGGATAACTGTTGTAAAACAGCCGCCATAATTGTGGTGGCAGTGGTTCAAGACTTGCCAATGCACTTCCAACATCTTTTCAGTTTAATTTTTAAACAGAATTGCACAATCCAGTAGAAATTGGAAGACCATGAGTTCTAGTCCTACCTTAGGCACAAAGCCAATTGGGTGACCTTAGGCCAGTTCTCTTAGACCTAGGAATGCAGCAATGGCAAACCACTTCTGAAATCTTACCAAGACCACTGCAGGGACTGGTCCAGATAACAGATTAACAGAGTTGGAAGGGACTTTGGACTGTAGGTCATCTAGTTCAACACCCTCTCCCCTGGTCCAACAGAAAACCCTACACCATCTCTGACAGTAAGTCTGGTCCAGGTAGTTGCCACGTGTCAACACTAGTTCAAAGGTGTATACACAGAGAGAGAGAGAAAGAGAGAGAGAGAGAGAGATGGAATTATTGACTTTACAGTCAGTAATTAAATGAATTGAAGGAAGTCACACATTGGAGATTTTAAAGTCTTTTTAAAACACATTGGAGATTTTAAAGTAATTTTTTCCAACCTGTGTGAATCTTTCTCACAGATGGACCGGACATTTCTGAGAATTCTAGGAATTTAAATTCATCCATTTGAAAATTATGCAGATTAAAAAACAATGACTTATAGTTATTGTGAGGACTACTTATGCCATATATAAAATAATCCTCCAAAGCACATTAATTTCAAATTGCCGTATTTGGGCTGGACCTGGAGAATGCTGACTCCTGGCTGCTGAAAGCGGCAGACTGTAAACAAGACAATGAACAGGGAGTCTTATTTTAAAAGTTAATAGAGAAATGAAGCTGTGGTTTTCTTGACAACAAGATGGAGAGAGGCTGGGGTGGGAGAGTGTCTCACTGTTAGTAGGAGGAAAATGAGGTGGAACATATTAACCCAGTTCATTTACATCTGATGTGGGAGGAGTTGAAAGTTGTGAAAAAAGAAGAGCATTTCAAAACTCTTATTCCAAATAAAAAAAACCTGAAATTATCTCTGCAAGATACTAGATCTGAATAATACACATCTTTAAAATCCATTTAACCACAACATACAGGTGTCTTTGTTTCCATGGCTTCACTAATCATGATTTAACCTACAGTTAATAAAAGCAGACTAGACCTCATTAGCAGCAAGTATGGCTTTCATATATTTGCAGTTCTTTATCTGTTTCTCTTCTCTTTGCATATGCAAAATGGTGGATGGCTTCTGTACATGAGTAAAGCAAGTTTTTAAAGGTCTCATTAGCCATAGTTTTGTTATCTGCAAGTTGAAACAAAACCACTGCAAATATCCAGGGCCACCTGTGAAAACTTATCAACTGGCTTTTCTGGTGGGAAGAGAGTTGCATAATCAGAATCGTATTTTATATAGGGAAAAGAAAAGAAAACATTCTGTTCCATGATGCTTGCAACAGGTTAGCATCTCACATCACAAGGAAATGCCCCAGCTTCAACAGGTGATGTTTTACAGAGAGCTTTGGTGTGGTTTCAGAACACTTTGCTTGGCTACACTGGAATTCACATTCATTAACCTGTCACAGCCTGTGGTATGCCAAAACAATTTAGTACTATTAATACTGGGCTGTCTATTTGTCAGGAGTAAATTTCTCTGATGTTGCTATTGAACTTTAAATGTATTCAACTCTTTCAGGACACTTTTATTTAAATTAATGTCCTGCACAGTTTCAAAATACAGCAAATACATGCTGCTGGTCTATGACCCAAAAAAGATTTGATGATGTTGATGAAATACAGCAAACAGTCTTTATAAAAACCAGGTCAAAATTAAATCCACCAATACTGTATGGGTTTTAATTTCATGAATCTAACTTCCTAAAGTACAGAATTCTTGCCAAACAGCTCTAGTTTGCTATCTTTGGCACTTGAAACTGTCTACTCTTTAAAACTTTACTGAATGAATCACAAACTGTATGTATAAAATACCAGCCCCACAGTGTTATCCTAATTTTAAAAATGTTGTTCAGCGTCTTATCAATTATAAGCATTTTGGAAATTTAAAAAAGGAAGATAGTTCATTACTGTATCTGGAAATGTACCCGTTTTTCCATTAAAAGAATAAAGATAAGTAGAATCACAGAGAGCATACTGGATGAGCTAGAAGAAAAAAACAACATATTCATTTGCATTCAGATAAATAGCTGTTATACTTTGGGCTATATTATGCTGGCAGTCCTGTGACGAATTAGCAACATCCAGTCTTTCAAAATGGTTGTGATTGTGCCTAAAGATGTTGCCCACTCTCGTGTCAAACAACACTCTCTTCATTTATCTGCAGCACATTTAGTCCTGCATCAACTGACACTACAAAGCAGCAACTTAAGTTTAATCAGTGTTCTGATTTCACTAATTGGTCCAGATATATAAGCAGCGTGTAGAATTCCCCCATTATTGGAATGTGTTTTGGATAGTTTTGAGTCTACAGTTTTTGTTATAAGCAGTTTAAAGTTCTGCCAAGTTGGATATTAATGATTTGCAAGAACTCTGGGAAGATCCCCACATAAACTAATTTACAAATAAAAGTCTTAAAACATATTAAAAATGCTTCTTACAATCTTAAGTTTTAATTTTGTGTTTCAAAGATTAGTCTGGTTTAGAAATTAAACTTCTCTTAAATTGCATACCGATATCTGTTCACATACTCTTTATGAACTAGTTCTCCATATATATTCTGATATATTTATTCCAAACAGTTAATAATGAATTTAAGATTGGTCTGAATGGTATAAATATGCAATATGTCTATGTGTTTGTGGCTTCCTTTGCTCCTTTTATGTATTCTACTACATGTGTGTGTGTGTGTGTGTATTTCGCGGGTACTTACATGTGTGCTGTTCAGCTTCCCTCGGGTATTATCCCACGTCATTGTAGTGCTGTTAAAGTTGTAGCAACGTTTCAGCAGAATCTCATCTGCCATCATCAGGCTTCTGTATTGTGTTCGTCTGAGAAGAAGCCTGATGATGGCAGATGAGATTCTGCCAAAATGTTGCTACAACTTTAAAAGCATAACTACAATGACGTGGGAAAATACCCGAACAAAGCTGAACAGCATACATATCAGTACCCGCAAAAACTTAAGAATGAATACACACACACACACAAACACACATAAAGTAAGTCCCAGGTTTGGGAGTTAATTATAGAGGTCAGTTTGTAAGATTTTCAAACACTGGGAAACAGTGAATTAAGATGGGGTCCCCAACCCTCAGCCGTGGTCTGATACCAGTCCACGGCTTGGTATTGTTTCGCAGCCTGTTAGGAACTGGGCCATACAAGAAGACGAATTTTGTCTGCGCATGTGTGGGATCTAGATAGTATGCAAAACCATCCCCTCCCCGCCACTGCCACTGATCCATGGAAAAATGGTTTTCCCTGAAACTGCCCCCGTTGCAAAAAACTTTGGGGGCTGCTGAACTAAGAGACCGAAGCCTAAGATCTGGTGAATGGAATAGGAAGGCAATGACAAAATGCTGTGACTTGAATAAACCCTATGGTTCTTTATTTAGTTTTGAAATACTTGGTTTGCATTGATCCAGACACTGTCCTGTGTTTGCAGTGGCATGGAAAAGTTGTTGCTTCTTAAAAGAGGGAAAATTTTAAAAGTCCACTTTATAAAAAATATATGCCTTTCGGGGTATTACAGCAGATCTGATGCCTGGGAGACAAAATAAGACGGTACTTATAGATAGAAAGGAATATTGGTAACTTAGGATTCAACTGAACTGGAGGTGTTTACCATTGTGAGATGGGTAGCTACACAAAATAAATACATAAATAAATAATCTTTTCACATTTCTAAATCCTGAAGAGAAGAAATGCATGTTTCAGAGCACCGCAACAAATGTCACTTCAGCCTGCTATATAGAGGCCAAACTTAATTCCGGTTGCAATCAGATTTTCAAATTCTGGTAAATTTGAGGAGTAGCATGGTTATCACTTAGCATCACTGCAACCAAAACATCTTTTGAAGCATATAAAGTGATTCCATCCTAATGATGGAAAGGAAAGCAAGCAGAATCACATGCCTATATTTACATTCAGTCAAACACAGATTTGTTTGCCCCAAACATTCTTATACTTTTTCACTCCTGTATTAGTTTTTTTCAGTTTAAAAGGCAAGCTTTCCAAAACAAATCTCATTGCTTGAGAATAGCTTAATTCCATTAAACAAAGTAGTAAAATAAAGGAAAAAACTTTAGCAGATAAATATAAATTACAAGCAATGAGATTCGTGAGAAACTTTAAAAAGAAAAAAACATTTGAAATATTGCCCTGCCTTTGTTATAAAATACATGGGGTTAACACACTTACTTCTACCACCATCCAGAATACCTTGCAAGTTAAACATTAAAGATCATTTCTGTTAAATGTACCATAAATGAAAGAACACTGTACACTCAAAATATAGGTTGTCTTCTAAATGTTAACCTCTATTTCATTTCCCATTAGAAAGAGAAGAAAAAGAAAACCATTCAAGAAAGTATAAAATGCAGTGATTTATCGCCACCTCAAGGTATTTTGAAGCATCACACCTCCAAATCCCCCCTAAAATTCTTGTCAAACATAGTCATTGGGCCACCCAATTAAAACTACCTACCACATTAAACACACATTTTTGGTAACTAGGAATCATTATGAATCCTTCCCCTATCAATGAGTTTTTTAAAAAAAAATGCATCCATTTTTTTTCCACATAAGTGAAAAAATCACACATATGTGATTTTTCAATCACGTAAGTATGATTGAATCTAATTGCTTTATTTGATTGAGTGATTGATGGATTGATTTGGAACCTCTCTTTTCAGCAAACAGCATACATAGTATCCCACCTTCTAATTTTTCCTGCAACAGTAATTCTGTGAGGTTTGTTGGACTGACAGATTGACTGGTCTAAAGAATACCTGTTGAGCTTTAATATCAGAGGTAAACTAGAACTTGGGCTTTGCCTATGCTAGTTCAAATCCGTAACTCTCTTTACAACTAAAACAGTTATAAATAGATTAAAAATATCTTGAAAGAGTAAATTAGTATTTAATCAGCCAAACAGGGAAGAAAAAGTTGTCAAATTTCTGGAGAAATCTGTCTTTCCTTTTCTTTATTGCACCCTTAATTTTGCCATGCAAATGTAAAATCATGGGTGAAAACATTCTCTAGTGCAGGGATGTCAAACGCAATTTCATTGAGGGCTGCATCAGGCTTGTGTTTGATCTTAGGGCCCGGGAGGGTGGGCGTAGCCAGGGTGGTGTTTTATGTTCACTGGCAGAGGCACCGCAGGCCGGTCCTTCATTGTTTCCAGGGTGGCCCCGCAGGCCAGATCTAAAGGCACCACTGGCCGGATCCAGCCCATGGGCCACAAGCCTTGAGTTTGACACCCCTGATCTAGAGCTTTAGATGAGAAACATCAGGAAAATTAAACTACATAAATCTTCAGTTTATTCAGGACTGATAATTTTTATAAGAGTGAAGAATCTGAATTCTACAAAATGATAAATTGTCCCAGACCCCCCCCCCCCCAAAAAANCCCCCCCCCCCCCAAAAAAAAATACTCTAAAATAATTTGGAAAGTCTAAAGAATCACACGTATCATATCCAGTTTATATATAGCCAAAAATATTTTAAACAAAAGTCAAACATTAGCTTGCCAAGAATCAATTAAGTATGTTTAATTTATGAGTTTACTATGCAAATGAATTGAAATCTTCAATTGGGAATATATTTACTAAAGCATTTGAAAAAAAATTAAGATATATGAGTAATTTTCAGCCTACAACTGTTAGTTTAAAATGGTTCAAAAATTATAATATCCTGGAAAAAGTGTTTATAACTTTTGTCACTTATGACTGTCTCTCTCAGACACATGATCACAATTTGGGTACTTCCCAACCGGCCCATATTTGACTGGTTACAGCATCCTGAGCAAATATAGTTTCAATCTATAACTTTTCCAGTACCAATGTCAACTGGAGAAGCTGGATTCACTTAAACAACTACAATGATTCACTTAACAAATGCAGTAAAAATAGTCATAAAATAAGGTCCAATTATGTATGACTTGCTTTATGACTGCACCAGTTTACTATGGAAATTCTGGTCCAAATTATGGTTGTAAGTCAAGGACCACCTGCTGGGCTTAACAGCCTATAGTTTTCTTTCTTTATTAGATTTCAGCAGTACAATCCAATACGTTTTCACTCAGAAATTTCCCACCGAGTTAATGAAGTCAACCTTTTAGTAAGTTTGCTTTGTTGTTGTGTTATTGCAGCCTAAGGAAAAACAAATGGAAGATCTGAAAACTGCTAATATGCTCGTTTTAGAATTACCAAATTGCTATGTGTATAAGTGTATGTTCTACCTACAGATACATAAGGGAAAAAAGCAATAATTACAAGCTTGACTTTTCGTGTAATCGTGCCCTATTTAGTTATTTAGTTATTTAATCTAATCCTAGGCTAAAGTCTTATGTTGAAGCACTGTAACTTTCATGGAAAGTTGACTGAATGGGGAAACTGGGAAAATGGGGAAAGTTGACTGAATGGGGAAACCCCATTCTCAACTGAATGGGGAAAAAATGATTAAAACACAACAGCATGAAATTACTGTTGCTTAAACCTTCACTGCGGACTGTACTGAATGAAAGTTCAGGGAGAAACTTTCAGGGAGGAGAAAAATCAATGCATACCTAAAATTCATATAGTGAAGGTCTGTCTCTAGAAGTCTAAAATCTTGAAATAGCATCTTCACAAATACCAAAGGAGAGAATGGTCGGTCATACTGTCAAAAAAATCAAACTTAGAGGAGCTATTTATTCCTAGATAGTGCTCTACAAGTGACAGCAAACTTATTGTGATTATTAGTGTCTTAAAAAAAAATCTAGCAAGTTTTTTTTTAACACAACACTGGTTGTGTTATATGCCAGACTGGTTACCTTATTTGAAAATAGCTTAGTCGCTAATGGCATAAGTGTAGTAGTTATGTGTAAAAGGATGCCCACTGAAAATGCCACATTCTATCAGGAATAGTAGCAGCAAAGCACATTACAATTACTTGAGTAAACATTACTAGTACAGTACATGAATAGGACAGTCCTGTGACTATATCAGCTATGGGAAAGAACGTAACTGATATACTACCAAGCTGGTGACAGATATTCCTGGTTAATGTGTTCATTTAGGGCCTTGATAACAATGATAAAACTATACGTACCCCCTACTCAATTCTGCATATTTCTAAATACAACATACAGGTAGTTCTTGTTTAGAAATCACAACTGTAACTTCAAATTAGTTGTCAAATGAAGTAGTTGCTCAATGAAACTGACTGTGCTTATGATCTCACTTCAGCTTTCCTTGATTCAACAGAGCTAAAACAAATAAAATAAAAAGATTTAAAAGGATGGACAGAGAAGGAAATTCTTCTAACTTCTTTCTCCAAAAGAAACAGCTGTCCCTGGAAAAACTTTCCCCAGGGGGAAAGACCCCATTCTATGGGAAACAATTATTTAAAACTTATCAAGATTAAGAGCCTTTCAATATACAGTCTCAGCCAATGTATCATATCCATGCCATAGCTAACTGATTTTTTCCTCATTCTCCTTATTCTATATATTATTATATACTGAGACTATAACCCATCTTCCTTGCAGAAGAGAGCTCACTTTTCTTCCATTATTAAATTCAAGCCAACACAATTTCACATTCTCATGTCTACATAAATTCACCCAATGTATAGAAATATAATATCTCGATCATGGTATTACACATATGAAAACAGTGCTGAATCTCTGCTCTGTTCTAACTAGATGTATATGTGCAGTGAGATGTATGGAGACATAAGGTATATTTTTGTGCCATATGGTAGATAATACCAACACATCAAATTAATATGAATAAATTCAATATTAAGCAAAACTAACCTCCATGCTTCTTGTGTTAAAATGGCAGTCTTCATTCTTCACAATAATTTTACTTTGCATGGGATCCATTTGTGAAAATGAATTTTATTAATTTTGTTATTCTATATTTTTGTGTTACATTTGAACACTAAATTTTCAAGGAAAGTAAAGCACACAAATCTGGACTTGGCATAAAGATTATCAGGTAGCATCAGTATTTGTGTATAAAACATTTGATTTCAAGATCAGCAACCAAATCAAAACCTTGAATAATTACCTGGTTGCTTAGAAGACTCCCAGCCTGATGTTTTCTCAGCATATTGAGGTCCTTTGGGCTTGAATCCTGCTCCAGACTCAGCTGAAATAGTTCTACTGGCACCATTTTCTGGGTTTTCAGGCATGCTTCTTACTGCAGAAGCAGTACAAGTAGTAAATTGTGTAGGTTCCAAAGAATCGCTGTTTGAAGAAAAAAAATATTAGTTTAGCACAATCCCCAAACAAACGCAAGGATTCAATGCAAATGTTCTTTTATATAAATACAAAGAAAATTATTTTAATTTATTATCAGAAAGACTGCTCCTTCACTGTTTGTTCTCAATTTTGCACACACTACTGCAAATCTCATAGGACACCTCATCCAGGGATCTTAAAACTTGACAGCTTTAAGACTTGTGGACTTCAACTCCCAAAATTCCTCCTCCAGTCATGTTAGCTCAGGAATTGAATGGGAGTTGAAGTCCACAAGTCTTGCCAAGTTTGAAGACCCTTGCCCTAATCCATACTCCTTGCATGTCATCCATACTTGAACTCTTTCAGATAGCCATATCGTTCATTTGCAATTTATAAAGATCTTGTTTAAACTGCATTTTATGACAGAGATAATTGGTCCCTTTCCACTTGTATTAACAAGACCCAGAATTCTGAACTTTCAGTTAATGCTAGGACATGTGAAACACAAATGTGAAACACATTTGATTGATTTGTTTTTAATTATAAATATAGTGGCATTTTTTCAAAATCTAGAAGGATTCATTTTCACAGTGTATAAAACTGCTTTCTTCAAAACCATGAACAAAATTTCAGATTTACGCACCCAAAGAAAGAGAAACTGCCTTTCACAATTCAACCCCAGACTAGAAAAGACGACTTAACAATCAACAATTAGATATGTACCCACAAGTTTAGAGTTAAGATTATGAATATAATTGTCTACCAGTCCATGTGTTCACATTATACTTTCTTTAAAATAAGGAAGGCTAAGCCAAGCCTATAACATTTGAGGGCCTGCCTGTTCATTTATTCCACCTCAAAAAATGGTTCTGGTTATTAGTGCAGCAAGAATATATTTTACTAATTGCATTTAATATCCATCATTTATCTGATTAAAATTTAAATCCAGCAAATATAAAAGAGTTAACATGTCTTAAAGCAAGAAAATACTATGTGTATCATATACATAACTGGTAAGATCTACTGGTTTAGAGAAAATGAGAATTGAAGCAATTTGGGGGGGGGAGTTTACATTTTGGGAAAGGACAAGTTTCTCTTGGATTTAGTTCTACGTTTTCATACAGGTTAAGTCACTTTGGAAATTCTATAATTTCAATATTAAAACATTGGTCTTATTTAGTAAATCTGCTTGAAAATATTCCAAAAGAAGTAACTGTAGGAAAGCATCCTCAAAGTACACATTACAATAATTGCAGCGTTTGGCTTGCTCTTTTCTAAATACAGGTAGTCCTTGACTTACAACCACAATTGAGCCCAAAATTTCTGTTGTTAAGCGAGGCATTTGTTGAGTGAGTTTTGCCCCACTTTACGACTTTGTAAATGAATCACTCCAATTGATTAAGTTAGTAACCTGGTTGTTAAGTGGCTTCCCCACTTAACTTTGCTTGCCAGAAGGTCGCAAAAGGTAATCACTTGACCCTGGAACACTACAACTGTCGTAACTATGAACCAGTTGCTGAGCATCTGAATTTTGATCACATGATGGATAATGGGCAGGCTGCAAAGTCCGTAACTGTGAAAAGTGATCACAAGTCACTTTTTTTCGGCACCGTTGTAACTTTGAATGATCACTAAATGAACTGCTGTAAGTCGAGGACTTCCGGTAGTAAAGCTATGTAGACTTTAAGGTTCTGCCTGTGGTCGATGGTGGCAGTTTTCACAAAAGTATTAATAGAACAAAAGTTCCTATCATCATGGAAGTCTTCTTATGTATCTTTCAAGATCCATTCTACACGTGTATGATTTTTTTAAAAAAATAGCAATGAAAGTTCTTTTCCCCTTTACATTGCTTTGGAAGTCCTGCTAAACAATGAAGACTGCATTAAGTCTATGGACTAACAAATATGAAAGTGGCTTCAAGCATGATTTGAAGAATATGGTTTATTTTATTTTATTGTCATTGCACCTAGTACAATGAAAAACACCATCTTCAGTGCACACCATGACCATGACCATGAAAATAAACACAAACACACATCCTTCACCCTTCACACATTGAACTGAAAACCCCCGATACCGCACCAACACTGCACTATACAGCAGAATTCAAAAGAGCTACTGCCCTGGGGTAGAAGCTGTTTTTCAGCCTATTTGTCCTTGTTTTTATTGTCTTGTACCGTCTGCCAGATGGTAACAGTTCAACAAAAGGGTTCCCAGGATGAGATGGATCTTTGAGAATGTTTTGAACTTTCTTAAGGCAGTGGGAGTTATAAAGCTCTTCCAAAGAGGGGAGAGGGCAACCAACAAAGTAACATAAAGACTGCTGCTGTCTCTTGGTCTCCTCTTGTTTAAATTTGTGTACTGTTCAGTAGGTTTCATGCCTACTCTCTCTGGGTTAACATAAAATTGCTTTATCTTAACCCAGATATCACAGGCATGAAGCCAACTGAACAATACACAAATTCAATGAAATTATGACCAGACATTCAAGGTAGTCCTCGTCTTACGACCACCACTGAGCCCAAAACATTTCTGTTGTTGAGACAGTGAAGTGAGTTTTGTCCCATTTTATGATGTGCCTTGACACAGTTGTTAACTGAATCCCTGCAGTTGTTAAATTAGTAACATGGCTGTTACGTGATTCTGGCTTTCCCATTGAGTTTGTTTGCCTTAAGCTTGCCAGAGGTGATCATGTGACCCCCGGACTCTGAAACACACATAAATATGAGTCAGTTGCCAAGGGTCAGAATTTCGATCATGTGACCATGGTAACGCTGCAATGGTTATAACTGTGAAAGAGAATCATTTTTTTCACTACCTGTCTCTGTTGTTACATCCTCTAACCCCCACTCCTTTAACCTCAAACTAGTATTGACCTCACCCCATTCCTAAGAGGTCTGTAAGGGGACATGCATAAGTGCACCATCGTGCCTCCTGTCCCCATTTATTCATACCTATTTCCTGTATTCTTACTCATGTTTATACTTTTACCTATTATCTTGTAAGCAATTGACAAACCAAATAAATAAATAAAAATAAATAGACTATGAACAGACACTAAATGAATGGTTCTAGGGTGAGAACTATCTGTATTGCCAAAAGGATTTAAACATGTGAATTTATACAGAAAGATACATGAAAAGTGGCATGACCCATGCTAGTACAGCTAAACTCAGAGGCATGTAACTAGAAACTGTGGGCATTTTAAAGGGAGGAAAGGCTGAGGTTTAGCTGAACAATTGGCCTCACATGAAACTTTTGATTTATGGCACACGCTATGCCTATTGAGGTTGGCAGGAGTCCTTCTGTCAACATTTGCAGTAGACCTCACACACCAATAATATTGGAACTAGTTTTGTAAGGCGTTCATTACCAAAACAGAGAACATTTTGAGTTCCTGTGGCTGCATTCCCTCCGGGTTTCCTTCCAGAGTTAATCTTCATATTGTGCTTAAATAATTATGGAAATGTTATCAATATGCAACATGCTGATTTAAAAAAAAATGCAGCTTGCTTTCTTGTATAATTCTATGCATTGGAAATTGATTAATGGATCATGGTGTAAGGGAAGAAAAGACTACAAGAATTGGGCATCTGTCAAGTTATCATATCCAGCAAAAAGATACCAGAGTTTACATGAGGGCAACTGGATATATTTTTCAAGTAAATCTATTTTCATCATCGTGAAAGAGTTCAGGGGAAGGAAGGATGGATATGGGAATGAGAGAAGGAAGTCAGGAAGGAAGGAAGAATGGATAAAGGAATAAGAAAAGGAAGGAAGTTAGGAAGGAAGGATATGAGAATGAGAAGGAAGAAAGTTCGGAGGGAAGGAGGGAGGGAAGGGTGGTCAGGAGGGAAGAAGGAAGGAAAGATATGGGAATGAGAGGAAGGAAGGAAGTTAGGAAGAAAGGAGGATGGATATAGGAATGAGAGAAGGAAGTTAGGAAGGAGGAAGGGAGGGAATAAGTTGTATTTCCTTCTGTATTTAAAATCCTTTGGAGCTCAACAGGATTTTCATTTAAATTCCTATCTGGAACTTCAAGACCTCCATCAACTGTTTAGAGTATATTAATTATTGTATTTTAATCTAATTTTGCTATCCATAACAGATGGACAATCTGTTAATTTATATAAGATCCAACTTTCAAAGCTTACAAAGCTATGCTAAATAACCAGCACACCCATATGCCTCTGCAATATGCTGTCGCATTCTCTTTCACTCTTCCTACGCGTAACACTTTTACATCTGCATAGAGAGGAAATGTATGATAAGTAAAGAAATGAACATCCATGCCATTCCAGCTCTTCCTATGAATTATTCAGATCAGTGGTGAGATTCCAAATTTTTTTCGTACCGGTTCTATGAGAGCGTGCTTTGCGCACACAGCAATCAACAACCGCCCTTTGTCAAGTGTTAGTGAAGTGGGCTGTTTTTTTAGCTCAGTTGAGGCACGGCAACCCGCTCTGCCAGGTGAATCAGCTAAAAAAAAACCAGGGAAATATAGGACAGGATAGGGTGGGGATGGGCAGGCGGTGCCAGCCACAGTTAGTATTTGCTGGTTCTCTGAACCACTCAAAATTTCTGCTACTAGTACTCCAGAACTGGTGCGAACCAACTGAATACCACTTCTGATTCATATCCACTATGGCACTCATCAGTCAGAACAATGGCATTCTTCCCATTTTCCATACTATATCTTCCTTGGACAACATGGGACAAGACAAAAATGAAAACTCTCCACTTAACTACACCACATATAGGAAAAGGAATAAAGAGAGGCGGGGGCACATTAATTACTCTCTTGATAAGGATTCCTTCTTCTATTCACAAATTACCAGTTTGAATCGAAACTGTAAAGCAGAAGTTCTTTGCTTTGAATGGCCAATTCCAAAAGTGTCCATCGACAAGACAAAATGTGTGTGGTCAAAAACATTATTATTAATTTGAATTAATTTGAGGTCTCAGCCCATCTTGATCCTTGGGCTATGGTGGTCTTCATTTCTATAATGGTCTTCATTTCTTACAATACCTAACTTTATTTATAGCAGAAACCTATGTGTGAACAAACTACCTGAATTTCAATAATATAGCACTTGTACCTGAAGTTATATGTGAAATCACTGTATTCATGGTTTCAGGATAAAGAAATTTGTGTTAAGTTATCAAAAAATCAAATTAGAACTAAGTGCAGCAGTCTGGCAATGAAATACTCAAAAACATCATTAGACATTTAGTATATTTTAACTTAGTTACAGTGACTAATAAATTTGATCAATAGAGAAATGTAAGTCAAAGTTAATGAGATACTTGAGAACTGAACTCTATCTTACCTACTTTTCCATTTGTTGTATCTCCCCCCAAGTAGACTCAAATTTATCAAGCAGATACAGTTTTCCAGATAATAATTGTTTAATTTCCCATTGTCCTAAAGAATAATCTTTGTTCTAAAGAACAGGTCTTTTAAAAGGGAACAAAGAGAGATTCTGTCACTTCCCAAGTCACTTTCTTTGTGCATCAAATTCAGGAAATAAGATCTAATGCAATGCAAGACCATATTGTTTTTTAAGGGAAGAAAGACATTTTAAGATGGAAAAATTTAGATTGAAGAGTAATTTAGATTCCAATTGTGAGATACTTAATAAGACAGATACCTTTTTCCTCGAAACTATCAAAAGCTATTTGTCCATTTTCCGAAGAGAGTCACACATCTGCTAGGGGTGTACAATCAAAAAAAGTGCCAACATTTCAGTAGGACCACCACTTTGGTTTTTATATGTCATAATTCTTCTAGGTTAGATCCTCTGCCAAGAAGAATTGGCTTCCCAATAAATAGTCTGGCTTGGAACTGGCCATGTTGCTGTATTTTTTCCAAGTGAATGTTCCCAAAATTAGAAGATTTCCAGAAATAAATTATTTGACATAAAAACAAAATACCTAAAATGGAAAACTGATTCAATGACCTCTGCAAGCTAAAGACACACACAAAGCCATTACCAATATGATTTGTGTGTTCTGATCAGTCTTCTCAAAATACTTCTGCACAAGTAGTTTTAAAAGCTGGTGTTTAATACACCAGTATCTCGTATACTGTATCTACTAACCAGTATCTAGTATATATCTAATACAGGAATGTCAAACTTGAATTCACTGAGGGTCGCATCAGGGTTGTGTTTGACCTCGGGGGCCAGCATAGGCGTGTGTCAGGGGAATCTATGGTGTCAGGGGAATCACTTGTGTCAGGGGAATCTATGGTGGCCCGAGCATTTTTCCAGCAAAAATGGGCTCCTGAGCTGTTGCCCCCCCAAGCTCTGTTTTTGCTGGCAGAGGACAGCAGGAGGCCCTCGTAGCCAAAAGTGGAGCCTGGAAGGGCCTCAATGGCCCTTCTGAGCTCAGTTTTCATTGGCAGATGCATCGCGGGACAGTCCTTTGCTGTTTCTAGGGTGGCCCTATGGGTCAGATCTAAGGACCCTGTGGGCCAGATCTGGCCCGTGAGCCTTGAGTTTGACACTCCTAATCTAGGATTCCTTTGGTTTTATTATTATTTTTAAACCATCTAACCTTCTCCCTTGATTCATTTGGCTGATTCAAGGTCAACCAGGTTCTCTTTTTATGGATGTTTATGGATGTTTCTGCCCCCACTTTATTTATACCAGAGCCACTCACTCATCAAGGCATTGTGCTGCCTCAAAACTGGACCGAAGAAAAGAAATGTCAGGTTGTATAATGCATTGTGTAACTAGAAAATGTCTTAGAATCTCATATATTGGTATTTTTCTGTTAGCCTTATAAAAATACTCCAGGGACAGACTCCTTCTCTTTCTTAATAATGACTAGGAAATTGAACAAAATCCATCATCTGTATAGGCAAAGTGCTATGTTTCTTGCCCAATCTCTAGAACTAATGCACCATCATTTACAGAACACCTAGACTAAGATAATCATTTCTTAAATCTTAACAAAACACAGAGAAATTTAAATATTTTAAGCAAAGCACAAATAAGCACACCTATGCTTAGGATAAATTTATAATCACAGGAAGGGTGAAGTCAGTTTCTTTTGCAATATTGTAAGCCCATGATGGATGAGAATTTTAAATCAGATTCTAATAATCTAAAAAGGATCTGAGTTAAAAAAGAAAACACCAACTTCATCTTCAACTGCTGATAGCAAAAAAAATAATTTCAACTTATTTTAGTTCTTTTGTAGAACTCCAATTTTAAATGTTAAGAAACACTTCACTTAATATAATTCTGGGAGTGAGCAGAATGAACAAGAAAAGTTGAAAGATATCCATGCCATTTTCTTACTCAATATTATAAGAAAATCACTGGTCTGGGAACCCTGATTTACCAAATGTGAGGCCACAATGATAGGATAGATCATAAGATATGAGACTTTCATGAACTGTCACTTCTAAATGGCCATTGATTGAAACTATCCAGATTTCTTTAATTTTAAGAGTTAATGTGGAATCAATATTTGAACTAAAAATTAAGGAATAGCTTCTCTTCAATACATCTAAAATTGTTATTTTTTAAAGTCTTACTCTAATACATTTTTAAAATATCCTGTTTTGCAATTTGTGGAATTTTAAACAAAGGAAACTTAAAATTCTTAAAATATAACCATCATTATATGTTTGCATATATCTTTGCAAACAATGTTTGCAGCTATGAGAAAAACTTTTGGAAAAATTGTCTGCATATGGCAACATAAAAAATGCTTAGTGCCAGACTCACAAAAAACACAAAGAAGGAATTCTACAGAAGGGATTCGTATTTCTCTCCTTTTAAATAACTCTCCACTGTAAAATTGCAAAGATTAATGTTTAATATTGCTAAAGGCAACATTGTTCTAGCAGAATCTAAAGAAAAGGAAAGAACAGCTAGGCATATGAAAAAATAGAAGCGGGGAAGATAAATAAGGCAAAATGACTGAAGATTGTTTTGCCTACTGAGTTGATAAATGAATATGCAAAAGCCTGAAAATCCAAATCATTCAAAGCTCTTACATTTTTTCTCAGATACAGAGTGTATTGGAAAAATAGCTTTCTAACATCATTCCAAACAATAAACATATTTCTTTGTGTGTGTGTGTGTGTATTAAATTAAAATTTATGAAGATGCTAGTAGGATCACACGTAGTCCTCAACTTACAATTGTTTGTTCAGCAATCATTTGAAATTATATTGGTGCTGAACGAGAGCAGCTATGACTGTTGCCCCAAGTTACAGTCCCTGTAGCACCCAGCAGTCACATGATCAAAATTTCAGCATTGGCAACATGCCCACTATTATCATTGCAGGGGTGCTGTAAAACTCCCTTACCTATCTCCATCTTCAGCTAGGTTGCTCTATAACAGGGCTGTCAAATTCTCAGGTTGTGAGCTGGATGTATCACATGCTGGCCATGCCCAAGCTTGGTTTAGCAAAGAAGAGAAAATCCCAATACGTCACATGGCACCACCATGACAACTTGAGTTTGACACTCCTGCTCTATAAGGTGGTACTTAATCATACCACTGAGCCTAAACCCTTGTTCTGCCACTGCCAGTCACAAATACCACCTTGCATTGTTCTCTAAGGCAGTGGCCCCCAATTTTTAGGGCACCAGAGATCTGGTCTATGGAGAGTGTTTTTTCTGTGGACCGGAGGGGGCTCGGTTTCATGTGCTTCCTGCATTCCATGGATTGGGCTTTGCTTGTTTGTGCGGCCCATTTCTGGAATGCTGCGGACCAGTCCTGGTCCACAGGTTGGGAACACCTAGAGGTCAGGAACTCCAGCTCTAAGGTACATGAGAATTGAGGAATGGTGCAATTGTCCCACTGCTCAGTGCTCTTGAGGATCTGCCAGGTACCACTTATCTTCCATTGTTTGTCTGCTGCTATGGAGAAGTGTCTACAACAGGGGTGTCAAACTCAAGGCCCGCGGGCTGGATCTAGCCCATAGGGTGCTTAGATCTGGCCTGCAGGGCAGCCCTGGGAACAGTGAAGGACTGACCTGCAGTGCCTCTGTCAGCAAAAATGGTGAGGGCTGCGGGAGGCCCTCCCAGGCTCCGTTTTTGCTGGAAGAGAACTGCAGGACCTCAAGGTGGCCATGCCCACCTCACATCACCTCTCCCTCACCCACTTGGCCCCTCCGAGGTCAAACACAAGCCTGATGTGGCCCTCAATGAAATTGAGTTTGACACCTCTGATCTACAACCTCTCCAAGACAGTTCAGTCATGTCAGGTCTTCTTTCTCGGGACCCGTTTGTGCAGAATTTGTGCAAAGCTTCTGAAAATTTCAGAACAACTTGGTGCAACTTTGGAAGGCTCTGGAAGTCTCATGCACCTTCAGAAAGTTTTGAAAGCCTCCTGATAGTTGGGGAGTCTTGGGAGTCTGTCAAATCAGGGGTCCAAAGCCTTCCAAATATCATTCACCTTTTGGTGGACTTCAGAAACCCTATACAACTTGAGAAGCAAGAAACTGTGTATGAATTCTTGTGGAGTCTCTGAAGTCTTTCAAAGTTATGCTGGGTTTCTAAAGTGTTCCGAAGTTGTGCCAGGAGTTTGCAGGCTTCAAAAGCCTACACGAATAGGTTCCACAAAAGAAGGCCTGATGAAACTGTGTGTTGTATCATTTTCTTGTTGTTTTTTTTATCATTGTGGATTGTGAGCCATCAGTAAGGTTTGGCAAAAGAAAGATGAAAATTTCTGAAATTGAATAAGACTCCCTTCCCTTGCTCAGTCTTAATATTTGCCCATCCTCATAATTTGCTCCTGCTGCCTTTGTAATTCTAGGAGTTGAACTTCAAACATCTTCAAGCTGCAAAGGTCAAGAAACATGGATTTAGAGAAAAGCAAATTCCTTTAAGGATTTTTGGTTCCCTTCTAATAAAATAACAATTGCCCGATATATTAGCTGACAATTACAGATACCGTATATACTCGCATATAAGCCGATCTTGCATATAAGCCGACCCTTAAAAAACTGCCCCAAAATGAGGAATTTTGTAAAAACTTGCATATAAGCCGACCACCAAATCTTTTAACATCAGACATGGGTATATTTTAATGAATTTTACTACTACAAATGCAAAGAAACTGGACACAAAGTTGCACGTGATGATCGCAAACACGAAAGCAGTCACGTGAATGACTAACCAATCAGAGCGTGTTATAATCCGGTGGTAGAAAAAGCAAAATGGAGGCTCCCAGAGTAAAAAAAATGTGCTGTAGGTATGTATGACTGAATGGTAGTATCGATGATATTGTGTGATCTGAGAAGTGGCGTCATGTCGTTTGTGTGAGATCAGATTTATGCGCGTATAAGCCGACCCCCAAATTTGAAAAAAAAAATATTGCGTTTTAAAGTCGGCTTATATGTGAGTATATACGGTAATTTTTTTATGCTTTTCATGCAAAAGCAATCTGGCACTAACTATAATCTACATGTTAGAAGCCTCTAATTTCATTTCCCCCATGAAAGTCAGCTGAGAGTCTTTGGGTCAATCACTGTCTCTCAACCCAATCCACTTCACAGGGCTGTTGTTTGGAGGAAATAGGAAAAGAAAGGAGTATTGGGTATGTTCGCTGCCTTGAATTATTTGTAAAAATAATAAAGTCAGGTTATTAATAAACAAATGAAATAAAAAATAAAATACCTATGGGAGGAAAACAAGAGTTTTGGAATAGCCTGCAAAATTTCCAGGACTATTACTGAAAATCTTCATAATTATCAAAAAATCTTTGGGGCGATCTCAATCATGTAACCCAGGTAAAAAGGTGTAAGAATATTTCCGAGCCATAAGAATTGTGAAAGGAATAGTGGAAGAAAAAACTCCAAAAACAAGAATAGAGGGAAAAAACCCACTTGACTGAAGAAAGTATATTAGTAGAACAGATTGAAAACTTCTGCAGTTTTTCTGATCTTGATTCTCTAAGCAACAGGCCATAAATAGTGGTTTACGTTCAAATCTGTAGCAACATGTAATTAATTCTGTACCACATATCAGTTTTTATTCACCTAGGGTTTTCTTGAAACAGAGTTTTGCCATGGGTGCACAATCTTTGTATGCAACAGTCATCTAAAAAGCATGCCTAATCCACAACTCTTGATATTTTCTGGATGTGTCTACAGTAAAATTCAGGAAGAGCAAGTGAAGAATTGTATCTGAGAGTCTTCAAAGATACACTTATTTCAACAAGAAATACAAAACTACAAAAAATATTGCAGTGGTCAGAAGCATATTATATGTGTTGTCAGAATGTGACAGATATAACAATTAGTTAAAAAGCACAGGCCATAAATTTTATGTTTGGTTGACGTGTTGTTTTCACGGCAAAGTTGCTTTCTTATTTATTCACAAGTAGAAAAGGTTTTTGATTCTAGTTTTCGATATCTTGCTACTGTTAAGTATAGGGAGTAGCATTTTCATACATTATGAGGTTTACTCAAAGATAACATGAACTCAGATTTGGGAAGGATCATATAGCAATAGCAACTTGGGTTACCCAATAGTAACTTGGGTTACAAAGATTTATGCTGAGGAAGGAAGGAAGGAAGGAAGGAAGGAAGGAAGGAAGGAAGGAAGGAAGGAAGGAAGGAAGGAAGGAAGGAAGGGACAGACAGAAAGTACAAAAAGTGACTTTTCACTGATCATGGAAAAGATATGAAGTTTTTAAAATGTTCACAAAATAAGCTTTTATATGTTCACATTTGGCTAATCTGAATAATATGTGCTTATGAAGCATTTTAACAGTGAAATCATCCAAGCGTCCCAAAGGAACTAGTTTATTAGACACAATAAATGAGTGAGCTGCATCTAAATCATCAAAACCTCTGCTTTGTTGGTTAAAATAAAACTTGCCAGAAAAGTTGGTTCTCATGTTATCATAGCTGTGGTCAGAAAATATGACACAAAGCAAAATGCACCACCCCACAGGAATTGTGAAGTGTTTTACAGAGTAGGTGGCAAATGTGTGAATAATCTTTTATTTGCTGTCCCATTTCCCAACTATTGCAGTCAGACTAAGTCAGTAAATACCAGGGGAATAGAAGAAAAAAAGCCTCTCTGTTCTAATAATACTTCTTTAGAACATGTGGTTTCCACACTGGAGGAATACTGCCAGTACCTAAATCCAGACCTATTGATTCCACTCTATTAATATTTCCCCACCTTGGAGTTAACTGAAAGGTCATACTTTTTAAATAAGGGAAAATGGTTCTGTGCCATGAATCACATCATAAATTCAAAATGAGTTGGAAGACCACCATCAACCTAAAATATCTTAAATTAACCTGATTTGAATAACTTGGTACCAGCAATGGACATGATCTATTTATAAAACATTTTGCTATAATGACTGAAATATTTTAGCATAGTCTTAACTTTAAAATATGATTTTTCTCTCCCCATCCGTTAGTCCAATACAGATGCTATGCTAGTAGTGAGTGATTGCTACTCATGCACAAAAGTTTTTGTGTAAATAAACCAGTGACATACCTTTCTTAGTTTTTAAAATGAAGAGCTTAAGCAAAAAGAAATGTACAACTTTTACTACAATAGTGTAAGTGGGATTGAAATTCAAAACAATCCAAAGAGCCAGTGAGTTCGATACAAGTATGAGGATGAGGCAGAAGTGGCCAAGAAAATTTGCTATATTTTTACTACCTCCATTTCCTTTGTACTTCCAGAACACTTGTAGATTTCCTTGATGGCCTTGTGCTTTCCGTAAGTGGGGGTTTAATAATAGGAGTAATGAGAAGAGCATCCAACAGAGAACGATAGCTACTATAATCTGGAAGTCTAGTAAGTATTTAAAGAGAAAATTAAAGAGAAAAGGAAAACTAATTATATACATTAAATAGAAAGCTATCCATGCTAAAACTGATGAGGAAAATAGCTTCTTTCATTTTCTAGTACCTAGAGACTAACATGCATTGTTATTCAATCAACCAAACAATGTATATTACCAAATAATGCTCTCAGATCTTGGATAAAAGAATCTGTACCTCAGATTGTACTAAACTCCAAAGCAGGAGTGTCAAACTCAAGTTCATGAGCTGGATTCGGCCTGCGGAGTGCTCAGATCTGGCCAGTGGAGCCACCCTGGAAACAGCAAAGGTCTAGCCCTTGGTGCCTCTGCCAGCAAAAAAGGAACTTGGGAGGGCTGCGATGGCAAAAATGGAGCTTGGGGGAAAAGGTA
This sequence comes from Laticauda laticaudata, assembly GCA_004320025.1. NCBI lineage: Eukaryota > Metazoa > Chordata > Lepidosauria > Squamata > Elapidae > Laticauda > Laticauda laticaudata. The sequence continues at coordinate 21,702 of BHFT01063317.1, forward strand.
GAGGGTTGCAGGAGGCCATCACTGCTGAAAACAGAGCTCAGGAGTCCATTTTTGCTGGCAGAGTGCTCGGGCCACAGGTGTCCCCACCTCCAACATGAGTGCTGTCAAGCTGGCCACATCCACCCTGGCCATGCCCCTCTGAGGTCAAACACAAATCTTATGCGGCTCTCAATGAAATTGAGTTTGACACCCCTAATCTAAAGCATCTGCAAAAGTCTCCTCATCCTGTTTTTTTCATGATATATTAAGCACATCAGTGAAGAAATGTTCAATCTAAATATATCCTGGAAAAATATATTCCTGTTTATGAAAATTATGAAGTTGGAAATTCTATATAATGACCTAATGACTTCATGAAATACTGTAGTATTATTAAAATACATAAAGGAAGCTTTAAGTTCAATTTACACTGATTCAATCCAAGGCTTCTTCCAATTTCCCAGATAAGCTACCAGCTGGTCCCTTGATGAAGCGCAAATTGGGACCAACCCCACTTAGCTTCAGAGACTGCCTAACTAGAATTATATGCCAACAGGATAATTCAGATTTCAGCAAAATTGGAATGTCAAAATTATAAAGTTAGGTCAAACAGTTATTTAAATTTCAAACATAGAACTGCTCAATTACCTTCTATGAATTCATTTAAATAATTAGAATGATTCCCCTTGCATCCTGATTACAACTCCTTTACAACATCTAAAGATGACAGACTTGAGTTTTTTTTCAGAGCAATCAATTCAAGATAAAATCAGAATTATCATAAAATCCTAACTCACTGGGATAGAAGAGGTCAGATATATACATATGTACATATATGTGACAGATTATATAACTGGAAACAATTTTCAGTGGCTGACACTGATGATGTTACCTAGCTTGGGTAATCAACTGTCTTCAAAAAAACAACCAAGCTCAAAGAGCATCAAGTACCCCACAATTTTCTCTACTGTAAATCCAATTAATTCATCTATTCCAGGGCTGTCAAACTCCTGGCCTGTGGGCTTGGATGTGTTACGTGCTGGCCACACCCACGTCCAGTTTAGCAAAGGGAGGGAAAGTCCCAATATGTCATGTGACGCTGCCGTGAAGACATGAATTTGACACCCCTGATCTATTCCAAGAAAAAAAAAAGGGGGGGGGGGAATTGTGATTTAATCACANATCTATTCCAAGAAAAAAAAAAGGGGGGGGGGAATTGTGATTTAATCACACAAGTGAGCTATTCCAAAAAGAAAAGGGAACAAATTAAGGCTTAATCACATGATCCAACACTGTGAATTAACTGCATTAAGAGTGCTAGCACATATTTCTTATCTTAAAAGCACTCAGAATTACATCTCACATATTTCTGTGCTTCTGTGCTATTTGAGCTTCTCTCATTATATTCTTTTCCAACATAATGTCTACCTGGAACGCATCGATACAGCGGCAGATACAGCAACAGCAGCACTGTTCCTAACATGTGTGGTTGCCTCCACTGGAACTGAAGTGAAGGGCATTTGAGGATGTGTTAAACAACTTCCCAATGGATTTTCCAATAGCAATTTCCTATGATGCAAGATTCAGTCCAAGGGAAGAAAACAAAACTGAATCTGAGATAATTGTGGATAAGCAGAGGTTATGTATACAATTTCAGAATTATCGCAACACACCAACGTACCAACTTTTTCCGAAACGTTGATAAAATTTTCCTTAATAGAAACATCACCTTGAAATTTGCCTATGTTGGCAAGTTTATAAGTCACAGTCTTATATTCTGGTATCTTTCTACCTTTGACACTTTTGGGAAACTGAATTTAGGTTACCTGAAGTCTTCCAAATGGCTAGCATTAGAAACAGAGCTTTATAGACTTACTTTTCCTAATTTATTCAGTAGGATCTGTGTCTAGTTAATGTGTAATGGGCTTGGCTTTGCAGCCTGAACAGTATTGCTTTGAAGCACATTATTAAGCAGTGATCTTAATAATGTAATCTCTTTTTAATTAAAAAAGTGCATCCGATGATGATTGAAATACATGACCCAAATACCAGCCTGAGGAACTGACTAGTGTTACATATGCACTTATTTAAAGCATCCTCATTAGGGTGTTGAAGATCCGTTATTTATATTCAGTAGGTGTATGATTGGAATTGCACCAAGCACTAACAGAATAAGTCTTCAACTCCATAGTTAACAAAGTTCTTCATCTAAGTTTACACAGTCCCCAGCTTAATTTCAGAAATCCTCTAATAAGATTATCAGTTCAAATATTTAGAAGAATAACTGTCCTCTGGAAGCTAGCTAGAGGAGGAGGAAAAATTTGAACAGAAAAACAGCGTGGGAAAAAAGAAGATATGAGTTTGATCCTATCTATCCTTTCACTTTATTTGTACCTATTGCCAGATGTCAGGCACTAATAGATCTGTCTGGACACTTCGTGAAGCTTCCATAGGGGAGAAAAAGCATCTTCCATCTTGGTGTGGCATCTTGAATGAAGGGATTTTTCAAACTACATGCTTGCATTCTTAAATTGCAGTTTGAAGTCACCGCAAAGGTTTTGTCAAGTTTTTTTTAAAGCATACAATCTCTGATTGCTTCCCCTGAGTTTAATATAGCACATTTTATTTCAGATGATTTGGATCAATAGTTAATAATGTTTAAAGAACAATTCACTTCAGGTGCTTAAAAATGTAGCTGATCTCTCACAGAAAAAACTAGTAGTAACGAAGAAAAATGTATGAAGCTATGCTGAGCAACACTCTCTTAAGAAGTTCTTGAAGTAAATATAATTTCAAGATGTTTCTCTCCTAGGAAAAAAATCAATATACTACAGGTAAGATTGATACTGCTTAGTATTGAGTTTCAAGTAGTTTTGTTATATTCAGTTTGTTTGGTGAAGGACTTATTGCTATTGAAATTATAGTCATTCATATTTATTTTTATTAATATTTTATCTTCACTGGAGATACTTGTATTTGAGCATGCTGGAAAGCACTCTGGAAAGTAAATACTGTTTTTCAATTTCTGCCTTGATAGAAAACTAAGATGGGTAGAGAGCAGCTGGTCTTCTTCCTTATCATAACTGCTGCACACAACCATAAGATAAACAAGGAGTCTCTAAGTCTTTTAAGCAAGTCTTAATAATGCCAGGATATGATTACCTGCCAATAAAGGGAAGCTCCAATGTAGATTTCTCAGGCTGGGCTGTTGAAGTGGATTCCACAGAAGCAAGAGAATGTACCAGAGGTTCAAAGGTGTGAGTTCCCACAGTACTCATCAGGGGTAGGTTCTTTTTATGTTCAGCTTCATTTGTCCCCAGCTTTGGAACTGGGACAATCAATTCAGAAGACTGAGTTTTTAGTCTTCTTGACCTTGATCAATTAAGAGTTAGGTTTAAACAGACACTATATTAATTGCTTAATAAGCAGTAGGAAATAATTAAAGCACTGGAGGTTTTTTAAAGAACTAACAGAAACATTGAAGGACCTGTGATCTAGATTAGAACAGTCTTTCGAACCTAAACACTTTCTAGATTTTAAAGATTCCCAAAATTCTCTCAGCAGTGGTCCTATTAGTAGGAATTCTAAAAATTAAAGTCTACAATTTATGGGCCTCCTGCAGATTGGAGAAGGATGGTATACGTGAATCTCACATTTAAGGTTATCAAATGTTCTTTCTTTCTCTGAAAATAATCCACTTTCTGAGAAATAAGAGAATACAATCATGTTGTCTTTCCCATCTGAATTGCATCTAAGGCCACTTTCCTTTGTTCAAACTATATGTTGCAATCCTTTCACAAAATTTGGTAGAAAGGAGCACCATATAAAGGTCAGTTGATGTGCCACAGAAAGGTCACTCAGATATTAATAAAAAAGAACTAAACTATATGCTTCTAGGATGGATTTTGTTTCATCGAAGATTAAATATACACGATATGCAACTTTTTTCTTTATGTGGGACTTGATTCTGATGAAATAGTAACTTATGGTTTTAAATAGCAATTTATGAATCTATTGAAGATTATCTGTATGAAGATGTTGAGATCTTTATTTTATCTGTAAAGGACCACAAATATATGGGCTCAAGGATTGTCTAATATGCAACCTACAGATTGATTTGTTTTTTTCTCAATAAACTGCTGCCCTCTGGTGGAATAAAACACTTTTAGTAGGATGAATATTACTAAACCTCTAGCAGACTTTTAATGCTCCTTTCTCCATTTTATCACACAAAATTCTCTTGCAAGCACAAAAAACATGCAGACCATCCCCTCTCTGTAAGGGAAGTCTGCAAACTGGACTGTCACAAAAGAAAAAAAAAGCAGTCAAAATACTATTAAAAAAGAAAATAATTTTATCTTTTTCCTTAGTTTTCCAAGGTGAAAAACATTTTGCTATCTTAATAGCAGTTTTTGTGGATTTTTAAAAAGGAGCAGGATGGCCACGGTTAAGAATTATGTAAATAATTCCTGCACTGAGATGGAATTGGACTGGATAATCTATAAATCCCTTCCACAATATGCATTCTATTATTTTATAAACAGTATCCAATTGACAGATTTGAAACTACCTAGCAATAACTGGTGTTGTTTTAGACACAGTGGCTACTTGACTGTTAATACTCAAAATATGGATGGTCACAGGTGGATGAGGTGCACACTTGGGTAAGGCTTCCAGAGGATTGTTGATAAAAAGTTCTCTGAAGAAAAAATGTATGGTACAAATTTAGAATGTAAGTTTTCTAACATTAGCTATGAAGTTACAATTAAAAATTGGCTTGAACTTAAATATTAATATGTATGTTGGTATAACATATAATATGTTTAAATGTATGTATGTATAGTATTCAGCTTTGTTCGGGTATTTTCCCACGTCATTATACACTGCTCAAAAAAAAAAGGGAACACTTAAACAACACGATATAACTAACTCCAAGTCAATCACACTTCTGTGAAATCAAACTGTCCACTTAGATAGCAACACCGATTGACAATCATTTTCACATGCTGTTGTGCAAGTGGAATAGACAACAGGTGGGAAGCATACGCACTTCGCAGGACATCCCCAATAAAGGAGTGGTTCTGCAGGTGGTGACCACAGACCACTTCTCAGTTCCTATGCTTTCTGGCTTGATGGTTTGGTCACTTTTTGGTCACAAAAAAAAGTGGGCCCCCTTTTTTTTCCCAGGTTAGTGCAGCTCATTCCAGGATGACACATCAAATGCGAGTGTGGAAAGAGAAAGGTTTGCTGTGTCTGTCAGCCGTAGTGTCGAGAGCATGGAGGCGTAACAGGAGACAGGCAGTACATCAGGAGATGTTGGAGAGGCCGTAGGAGGGCAACAACCCAGCATCAGGACTGCTACCTCCAGTTTTGTACAAGGAGGGAGACAGGAGAGCACTGCCAGAGCCCTGAGTAAAATGACCTCAGGGCCAAACCAAATGTGCACTGTGGCTTGCCACAAACGGTTTAGGAAACAGACTCCATGAAGGCAGTATGAGGGGTCCCCGACGTCCCCACGAGGTGGGCTTACATGCTTCTAGCCAATCACGGTGCGGACGTTTGGCATTTGCCAAAGAACCCAAGATCGAGCAAATTCGCCATTGGCACCCTGTTGCTCTTCACAATTGAAAGCCAGGTTCCACACCTGCAGCACATGTGACACGAGCGTCACAGGGCTCTGGAGACTTCCATGAGTAACTGTTCTCGCTGCCTGCAACATCCTCCAGCATGACCGGTGTTGGCACAAGCTGGGTTCAGTAATGTGTGGATTCTTTTAGGGGTCATGCACAGCCCTCCATGTCTCAACGAGGTAGCCTGACTGCCATTAGATATCGAAAGAATGATGTTTTCAGAGACCCTTGTGAGACTATACATTGCTTGGTCGGATTGGCCCATGGATTTCTCCTAATGCAACGACAAGCTAGATCTCGATGTGTCGCTGGTAGTGTCGTAGCAGTTCCTGCAAGCGCTGCAACAGGCATTAGATGCTATGGACTGCCCGCCCGTTCTCCCAGACCTGATCCAATTGAGCATATCTGGCGACATCATGTTCACCTCACCAGTCACCCAACACGCCCATGTGCATCACAGTACTGTTCAAGGATTGGGGGGATGCTTTAGTTCCAGGTGTGGGAGGAGATCCCTAAGACCCATCCGCCACCTCATCATCAAGAGCAATGCCCCACGGTCCTATTGATCACGGCTACATGTCATTACAAACTAGGCACTGGTGGAGCACGACCACCACACTACTACGACGCCTCATTTCATTTGACTTGTCCTTTCTAGAAGCATAGACATACATCAAAGCTTGGAATCAACCCTTTCCGTGTACGTGTTTTTTTCCACTTTTAAATTTCTGAGTTGTAAATCCAAATCAACCATCAATGGGCTTACTAACATTTGATTTCCATTGATTATATTTTTTGTTGGGCCACAGAAGTTTATGTTCTTCGTCTAGTATCTACAATTCATCTTAATTGATTAATAACATAGTAATTCTTAAATAAGAATAGTTTTCATTCATTCAAACTCAATAGGATGTTCGTCCTACATTTATTGTGTTCCCCCTTTATTTTTTATTGAAGCAGTATTAGTTGTGTGTGTTTTAAAGAATGTTACACCCGTTCTTTCCGATGGGAGAACCTATACTGCTTCTATCCTGTCATCCAACTAGCTTCCCTTTGTATGTGTTCTTCTGTAGTAGACTTTCACAGCTGGTTTGCTTGTTGAACATTAAGGTGCCGAAATGCTTTACTCATGCCCTAGACACCTGCCTCTCAGAATAGTTGTCTTTTTTCTCTCCTGATTGGGGTTGGGACGTCCTCGTCGCTTCACTGTAGAAGACATTCTATTATTCAGTCTTGAGAAGTTGCTTCTCTTACTTTGCTTGCTTGGTGTTTCTAAATAATCAATCTGCATCTGTACTGACTTTCTTGTAGAGTTTTTGTTCTGTCTGATTTGGCTTGCGCAACATTGTGTTCTGATATATTGGAGGCTTTTTAGGTGCGGCTTGTTCACGTCCGAGTAAATGGCGCCATCGGCTATCCGATTTATTAGTGAAGCTAGATTTCATCCTGGTGTGCCTCCAGGTTGAGGGGTGTGTTTGAGCTGGAACGTTATTGGGGGGGGGGATTCAGTTTGTACCGCAGAGTGTCTTGCCTGGCTTGTGGTGTGGAGACTTTTGTGTTTTGGTGACTACAGGTTTTCAAATAATTGACAGTTCTGGTGGAGTCATCTTTTCTGCTTCATGCTTTCAGGTGTTTTTTCAAATCTCTATGGCTTCTCTGATAATTTTGTGGCTGGGGAAGAATAGACTCAATCACAGAAGCCTGATTGCTGGCAGATGAGATTTCTGCTGAAACGTTGCCTGCAACTTTTAAAAGCACTCTACAATGACGTGGATAATACCCAAAGGAAGCTGAACAGCGCCCACACAAGCACACAACACACAACACACATCACGACACAACACACATCTGTTCAGCTTCCTTCGGTTGTATCCCACGTCATTCTGCTTTTTAAATTGTGCTTAGACAAAACTATATGTGTGTGTGTGTGTTGTGTGTTGTGTGTGTGTGTGTGTGTATGTGTGTGTGTGTGCTGTTCACTTCCTTCGGGTATTTCACGTCAATTGTAGTGCCTGTTAAAGTTGTAGCAACGTTTCAGCAGAATCTCATCTATATGGTATATACTATATTATTATATATATATATATATATACCATATAATATGTTTTTTTAAGCTTTCGCGGGTTACTAACATGTGGTGCTGTTCAGCTTCCTTCGGGTATTCTCCACGCATTGGAGTGCTTTCAAAGTTGTAGCAACCGTTTCAGCAGAATCTCATGCCATCATCAGGCACTTCTGTATGGATGTTGGGTCTCAAGCTTTTTGGTTTCCAAATTCGAGGCTGGCCTATTTCTGATGGCTGGGAAGTTTTGCTCTGTGTTCACTGGACTTGGAAAAAAGAAAAAAAAGTTTGATTGATGGTGTTTCTGTTTTTTCTGTCTGTTTGTGGCTTTGATTGGTTGGCAACACTCTGTTCTGGCACTGCACTGAAAGCCTCGCAAACAAGAACAGAGTGTTTGCCAGCCTCAAAGCCACAAAAAGACAGACAGAAACCAGAAACACCAATCAATCCAACTCCAAGTCCAGTGAAACGACCAGGCTCCTAGCCAATCAGACTGGGACCAAGCCCTGCGAATTTGAATACCAGGAGCTGTGAGACCCACATCCATACAGAAGCTGTGATGGCAGAATGAGATTCTGCGAACGTTGCAAACTTTCACAGCACTACATGACGTGGGATAATACCGAAGAAAGCTAAAACAGCACAACATGTAGTAACCCGCGAAAAGCTTAAAAAAAGCAAATATTTGACCTCTATCGGGGAGGAAATAAACAGACCAGAATAAAGCTATGAGAAGCTGGAAAGTTAAAAGAGGCAGGAATACTATGTGACCCTAAAATTCCTATGCAGCTGCAGAGACAACAATGTAAACACCAACCTGCTTCAAATTTAACATTTCATAAGAAAAGCAGCTACCAAACGTATCCTGAAAGGACAGAGATGCTCTACTCAGAAATGAGTTCAGAGTAAAAGATTCAATTAGAATAGTTAAACAAAGATTTGCTAGCACTACAACTGGAATTGGCAGCAAATCCACCCTCTACTTTGGGCTAAGATAACAACTTAACAACTGGAGAGGCTGAACTGGAAAGCAACTTCAAAAATGATAAACTCTCAAAAAAAATAAAATTAGAAATGCAAGAAATTCCCAATACCCACAAACCTGAAACAATTAGTATAACAAGTTTCCAACGAAGAAACTACAACAAAACAGAAACAGATGTTCCTATTCCACAGGATTCATTATGCCATGCAAGGAGCAAAAAAATTCTTCCAACAGATCCATCATATGTTGCAGTAGAATCCAGCCTAACAAACTTAAATACAGATGAAGCCACAGAATAAGACACGCAGGTTACTCACGATCTTATGCACAACGAAACCACGAAAAATAATTTCAAAAAGATGAATTCAGAGCGTTACAAACGCCTGAAAATGTAACAGCAATAATAATCTCCCCAGCAGACAAAGGAATGCAAGTTAGTAATTAGACAGAAAAGACTATGAACACAAAAATTGACAGACCTAACTCCAAGACTCCATATACAAACCCTTAAACACAGACCCAACCACATATCTAGAAAACTTAACCAGAATAGAAAATTGTAACCAGCCACATCAGCAAAGAAATCAACAGACGTCAATCCCAAGAGAAAAATCTTCTAGATTGCCCCCAAATTATCGGCCTCCCAAAAATATACAAAGAAGGCATACCCCTGCAGACCATAGCTCCCGCTCCATAGGAAGCACCATTCAAAACGTAGCTAAATAACTTAGCAAAAACAACTTACATCCCATGCTGAAACCGGCAAGCTTCACTATAAACAAAACTCATACCACTTCTTAGAAATGATCAACGATCTACACGTAGAAAAAGAAGATCTGCTTGTAAGTTTTTCGACGTGGTTTCACTATTCACTCAAGTCCCGATAAAAGAAACGTCTTGAAAATCATTCAAAAATAATACAACCAGCTTTAAAGACCTCATGGAACTACAGAAACTGCTAACCACACATATTTCATATACAAAGGACAAGCATACAAGCACATTGAAGGGCCCGCTATGGGATCACCACTGTCACCCGTCATTGCAAACCTGTCGATCGGACAGAATCGAATCCAAGAAGCCCTGGCTATGCCACCCACAAACCCAAAACTATGGCTAAGATTCATCGATGACAATTTTGTGATTGGCCCCATGGAAAGAAAACTAACAATTTCCTAACCACTAAACAACACCCCCAATCAAGTTCACATGGAACGGAAAATAAACAAACAACTACATTCCTAGATTGTACTACTACAAACAGAACAGATGGCACACTGGGACAACACCATAATAACCAAAAGAAAACCACACAACCTGCCTACCTCAACGCCCAGTTCCACCACACCCAGCACAGAATAAATTTCCGTGGCGAAAACACTAATTACCAGAACCAAACGCTGGCGATTAAGACAATATAAAGACTGAACTATGCCCCTGACTGAAGTATTGACAGCCTAATGGCTTTTCCACAAAAACATCACCAGTTGATCCCCAAAAACACACCAAGACATAACATGAGACCTAGAAGACCAACAGACGCTATGGAACAGTGTCCCTGCCCTACATAAGAGGTACTACAGATAAAAATCAAGTAAGATACTACACACGAATTCACATTCGACTGCCTTCAAAACAGCACAAAAAAATAGCGCCATCCTTAAAAACCCAAAAGACAAAATTGAACGGTCTGGAAACCAAGGCATATACGAATTCCCTGTACACATGCCCGGCCACATCATTGACAGACAATAGAAGAATACAGTACCAGCTAGAATGAAACACAAAATGGGCAGTAAAAAGCTGGAACACACCTCTCACTAGTCCAACACTGAAAAACCACAGGTCACAACATCAACTTTTCAAGGGCAACTAAACCCTAGCCACTATAGAAAACCCAGGCCCACAGAATCTCAAGAAGCCATAGAGATTGAAAAAAGACCTGACAGCATGAATAGAAAAGATTGATTCCAAGCAGACTGTCAATCATTTGAAGCCTGCACTCTCAATAGAAAGATCTCCACACCACAGGCCAGGCACACGCTGGGCCACACAGACTCCCTCGTGATAGATCAAATAAACATCCGCCGCACCAGGCAACCAAGGTGAAACCTCAGCCTTGCATAATGAATAGCAGCTTGCTGATGAATAGCAGCCGTGCCTTTCACGACGGAGCCTAGCTGGCACTGTTAAAGCCTCCAACACAGGAACAGAGTGTTGCCAAGCCAATCAAAAAGCCACAAAACAGACAGAAGAAACCAGAAACACAATCAATCAAATCCAAGTCAGTGAACACGACCAAACTCCAGCACATCAGAATGGGCTCAGCTCGATTTGACCAAAAGCTGTGAGACGCCACATCCATACAGAATCCTGATGATGGCAGATGAGATTCTGCTGAAACGTGCTTAACATACTTTGAAGCACTCCAATGAGTGGGATAATTAATACCCGAAGGAAGCTGAACAGCACACATGTAAGTACCCGCGAAAGCTTAAAAAAACATACATATATATATATATGGTATGTTTTATGTAATTTGATATCATATCAAGGAGTTACTTCAACAATTATTTTAAAAACTAGCTACATTTATCTTAAGCTTCCTCAAATATTTGGTAAACGCTGAAGGTAAAATGCTGATAGACTACATTGTTCATTTACTCTTACAGTTCTTTATTCCTTACAATGGATTATCTCCAGATTTACTTAATATTAAAAATGAAAACATTTGAATCAACACAAATCATATTGATGGCATTCATTCAAGTATTTTTTGGCAATACCAGAAGAAGTGTGCCTTCTTCCAAGGTAACTTTTTAATTTCCTGGTTTAGCCAAATTCCTTTGAATTCCCACATGGTCCATGTACTACTAAAGCTAACTCTACTAAATTTTTGAACTAAGTCAAGATTAGGAAGGCACTGCTACCTGTGGAGACTCCATATTTATATTACTGGAACAAATGAAAATTATGCCTACCAAAGTACCTCTGATTTAAAAGACTGGTCTTATGTTTGGTTCCACAACTGACATTTAATTTTCCAACCAATGTATATATCTCTTTTAGAAGTGATAGAATTCCTATTGATGTTCATATGCAAATTCAGAATAATACAACATTCCTTCAGATATTTTTGTTTTTAATATAGATATAATATTTCCTAATAGTTTATGAAATTCTTCCAATAAAACTGTTGTTCACATGTAGGCAATACATCATGTAATAGAAAAACAAGGTGAATGAAGAACATATTATATATTGAAGATACCATGAAGTATTTACCTCCTGAAAGATGGAGAAGAGAGGTTAGGTCCAGAAAGTGTGGTAGAAGAAATGGTAGTAAGAGCTGGTTCTATGGTCACAGAACTAGTTGAATTTGCTTCTGCCCTGTTTCATGGAAGTTTGTTTCCATTCCATCACAAATCAGAGAATAAGTTCAATGTTCAAAACAAATTATTTGAAATCTGCACCTACACATTTCTTTAGCCTTTCGGCAAAATTATTTTGAGTTGGATGAAACATTTGATTAGTATCCACGCTAACTTTGAAGTTTGCTGCATTTTATAGAATTCCTATCATTCTTTTAAAACAGTCAAAACTGAATAGATACATAAAATTCAGATCAGTGTGAGAAATTCAATAATTAATTTGATAAGATAACATAATCCTCATGATGCCCAGCTTTATTTTACATTTTAATGTTCTGAAGACATTCTCAAAATACTGGAAGTTTCAATAAAAATGCAGCATGCAAACCCAATCAGACCTAGAACAGAAATTGTTTCATCTTTGCCTAACAGATGCTGAAAAAAAAGCACATATCATGTCCCTTTGACACAGTAGTACTACTTTTTGTCTCCAGTTTAACCTCACAAAAGAAGAGTATCAATAACATGTCTTTTTTTCTTAGCAATTGAGATCGCTATGTGTTTTCCATGGTTTTCTTAGCCAGTTAGCAACTTTCTGTGCAATATGTACAAAACATATGAAGAGTTATTGTGTGGAATGGTGAGGTGGCCTACAGGTGAAGCTCTTGCCTTACAATCAGGAGGCTGTGAGTTCAATCCGAGGTGGAGGCAGATATTTCTCCCTCTGGGGACACTGAGAATATATCTGCTGAACAAAACTCCACATTGGCAACAGGAAGGGCATCTGGTCATTAAAATACTCTGCTAGCTTCATTCAGCTGCCCAGACTCCACCCTGCAAGGGATTATGGGGTGGTTAAAAAAGGATGTTATTAAGAGTTATTGTGTGTGAACATGCCCTCTATGCAAAAAAGAATCAACTGTAGCTTTCCCCACAGCCTGGAATCTAATAATAATTAGTAGTAAAGTGATGATAAACCTAATGCTCTGACTTCCAAATGTGTTTAATTACTTAATCAAGAATACCGGTGTCTTTTAAAAATATTATTAACGGTTATATTACTACATGGTGCAGATGAGTTTTCATAATAACATTTAAGTCATGAGTGAGACCTGTGAACTGATGGAATCACAAAAGAGGAGCCAACCTTTGAGGTGGTGGTGGTACTGGTGGTGCTGCTTGTTGAAATTCTTCAGATATTTCACAAATCTGAGTAGCTTCAAAATGGGAGTGCTGAGCTTCTAGTCCATTCATTAGATCTCTAGATATGATTTATATGTAATAGTAATAATAGAGTGCTTGTAATTTCAAGTCTAGCTATTGTAGAAAATACAACTTTTGACAGAATGAAAACAACAGTAGGGCAATCTACTAAATCTAAACATTACAGATTAATTTTTAAAAAACTTAAGTTTAAAGAAAAACAAATTTAACATGTGTTCTGCTCTACAAAGCCAGAACATGTACATGGTGTATGTGTGTTTGTACGCCCTCCCATAGACTTGCAGCTGCCATCAGTAGGGACAGTTACACCCATCTGCATCCTATTCCTGGCAAAATAACTTTATAATAACTGAACTTGGCAAACAGGGATAAAGCATTCTCAAGGATTATCAGAAAATAGAAAATGGTAGAAATAATAGCAATAACACTTAGACTTATATACCACTTTACAGTGCTTTACATCCCTCTCTAAGCGGTTTACAGAGTCAGCATATTTCCCTGAACATTTTGGGTCCTCATTTTACCAACCTCAGAAGGATGGAAGGCTGAGTCAACCTTGAGCCAGTCAGGCTCGAACTCCTGGCAGTGGGCAAACTCAGCCTGCAATACTGCATTCCAACCACTGCACCAAAATGGCTACCTGAGACATAGCAATGGTTTGGGACATAAAGATCTAGTGGAATTAGATTACAAAAGGACTTGGGGTTTTGGAGATAAAAAAACAAAAATCATGATTCAATTAAAACTGCTTGCGTTAAAATTGATAATAGCGTATGGGGGAGGCAAGGAATCTCTGAGAAGGGACTGACACTGAACAATATTGATGGCTCTTTATAATGCTCATGTCTCACAACCCAAGAACAGGCATCCAGATTTCACTGTGGCAGGAAAATGAATAAATATATAGGTCTAACCAAAATTCATATTTAAAAAATGGAAACAACTGAACAGTTCTCCAGTCTTTCAAATGGTAATGTAATGATATCAAGAATATGTTTAATTCAGTGATGGAGCCTTCAGACCTTAATGAAATGAGGTATTGAACTGTGTTGTATAGGATCAAAATCAATACCTTTTCCACAGACTGAGAAACAGTAGAAGGTACATGACCTGGGCTGAATCAATGTCTCCTGTTTTAATCATATTTTCTTTTTCTTTTGGGGGGGGAAGTAGATGGGTAAAGTCACTAGATGTAACAGCCTATAAATAATACATTAATCATAACTTTTTTTCTCAGTAAAAATCATCCAGCAGATCACTTGAAAGGACTACAAAACTTTCTGTGAAGTTAAGTGTTTTTTATCAGGGTAACCCTGATCTACCCAATTATTGGACAGAGCATACTGCTTCCGCTTTTATCTTTCACCCCAATCTAGGAGCCTTCACAAGCAGTTTCTTTCATGACAAACTATTTTTGGGTTGAATTACCAACAAAGAAATAAAGAGAGACTAATATAGATCTATTTCAAACTATTTAGCTCTCATCAGCTAGCCATACCCTTCTGGGATTCAAACCCAGGCTACTTGTATATTTGGTAGATGTATTAACCTCTAAGCCACGGGCTCTCCTCAATTTGTCGGCTCTATCAGAAGAAAGATTAAGTGTTTTTTAACTTCTGTGAAGTTCAATATAGTCCAAAATTGAAGGTGGTGAAACTAATACAAACTCCCATAAATTTGAAATATTGATTCAAATATCAAAAATTAACTAGGACACTTCTAAGACCCATGGGTGTGGATTTTAAAACTGTTCACTGTACCATTAAAATATACAGTGGAATCTCCGGTCATGATTGTAATTCATTCCGTAACTTCAGTTGCAACCCGATTTTGTCGTGGCCAGAAGTGAGACCAATAAATGGTGAAGAGGGGGAAATCGGTGCAGAAAGGGAATTGGCCGCGGACATGATTGATTGCCACCCGATTTTTGAATTGTGACCGATTCAAAAATTTTGTGGATTTTTTGATCGGAACCCGATTTTGTGGTCAGAAACGTTTGTGACCAGAGGTTCCACTGTATCTTAGATCAGGGGTCTCCAATCTTGGCAACTTTAAGACTTGTGGACTTCAACTCCCAGAGTTCCTCAGCCAGCTTTGCTCTGGGAGTTGAAGTAGTCTTAAAGTTGCCAAGGTTGGAGACCCCTGTCTTAGATCTTTAAACTATCCAGCATGGGAACCATCCAGCAAAAGATTAATTTTAGCTCTAGAAAATATTTATGGTAGAGACAGTTGGCTACCACTTCCATTGACTCCAAAAATATAACCTAGGTTTAGGCCTAGCTTCAATTAGTGGTAGGTTTGGGTTGATCTCTCTAGCTGTGAAGGATCATGTCTGGTATTTAAAAACCTTTGTTTGTTCAATGTTTTACTATTTATCAATGAGAAGGCAGGTCTTTTGATGAATATCACTATATTTGCTTAAGAATATTGATGACAAGTTGGTCACTTGATTACATCAGTCCTGAAGGTTTGTTTGAAAGGAGGAAGAACTGCAATGATCTCGTGGTAAAAACAGTTTGTGCTATGAAGAAAAGACACTTAATGACAAAGGCAGATTGACCTAAAACAGCCAAGAGGGAAAAGAGAGACCAATCCTCTGAAGTTTTCACACAGTACTGTGCAACCTAAGACTTAAAAATATATTTCAAGCACAAAAGTTTATTCGTCATTTGGTATACATGTATGTTTACATCTTGAGCCTGCAAAAAAAAAAATACTGGAAAGAAAAAATGGTCTATCATGATATAAATTTGGGAATGATTATTATAGTAATTTCCAGATCTGCCATTAATTCCATCTTCAATTCCACTGAATAGTTAACCTGGAAATGTTAACCTGGAAAACAATGTCTAGAAATCAATGATTAAGTATTGCCAAATATTTCCCACGAGTACCTCCAGAATCTCTTAATATTGTTTTCATATCAGGAGCTCCTAATAACTCCAAAATTAACATTTCAATTATGGCAGAAAACTATAGATTCTTCATTTATCTACCGTGTTTCTCACAAAATAAGCCGAGCCTTATTTTTTTATTACCCCCGAAAAAATGCTAGGCCATCTTTTCGGGGTGACTTAATTTCCTCTCCTTGCATCCTCGGGTGGCTGGGCGGCGACGGCTTGGATGTTGACCTCACCATTGGTGGAACAGTTTGTATTGGGAAACCTACCGCCACCATTGCTTTCCCTCTCCCCGTGCTGCCACCGGTGTTTAAAGCTACACTGCGGCGTTTGGCGCAGCATGCGTGCCCAACCAGGGCTCCTCCTGCAACTGGAGCCCGGCGAAGACACTCAGCTTCAGGCGCTCCTGTCGCTGCCCTTCCTTTTGCCTTCGAAGGCAAAGCCAATTCTTTTAAAAATGACGGCCTACTACCGGTATGACAAAGACTCCCCTGCCTGAGAGGCAGCCATCCCATGTGGGAGGCAAATCACCGGGGCCGCAGCACAGGATTGACCCACCCAGGGAGAAGCACCCAGCTGCCATCCCTGCCTGGCGCCAGGAAGAGCGCAAACAGCTTCGCCTGGGACGCCCCAGTGCAGCTGACAAGCGACCTCCTGCCCGCGTGACAGAGCTCTCGCCAAGGCAGCGAGCGCCTCCCCACCGGATTTACCGCTCGTCCTGCCAGAGCATGCAGGCTGGGCAGAGCTGGGAAAGCGAGCCGCAAGTGCGCGCCCGCCTGCCAACAAAAGAGCCGGCCGACCGGAGCTTGACTTCCTTCCCAAGTCCCTCAGCCCGAACCCGAAGGGGCTACCGGGAGAAGCCACCAAGGCAGGTAGAGCACCCACCAATCCATGGACAGGGAGGCAATGCGACGGCCTGCACCAGCATCCTCCTCTGAGCTGAGCCCCGCCGAGTGAGTGCCTTGCCCAATGCCCATTGCTGCTGCAGCGTTTGGAGGCTGCCAGCGCATTTGGAGATGCGTGGACAGGGACGGGATGGCGAAGGGTAGAAAGGACGAGTGGCTTCAGACTCTCTCCGCCAGACCACCAGCCAGAGAAGCAGCGCTGCTGTCGCGCTCGCCTCTCTGTCTATGGACAGGTGGGCACTATCATTGCCTTGGGCAGCCTCTCCCAGTGGTCCCTTCGGCTTCGGGCTTTGAGGGACTTGGAAGGAAGCAAAGCTTAGGTCAGGCCGGCCTCTTTGGTTGGCAGGGAGGTGCACACCCGCAGCTCGCTTTCCCAGCTCTGCCCAGCCCGCACAGCTCTGGCAGATGAGCGGAGGGTCTGGCAGGGAGGCGCTCACTGCCTTGGTGAGATTCCACTGCCAGGCAGAAGGCCCACCTGTCAGCTGCACTGGGCATCCCAGGCGAAGCTCTTTGCGCTCTTCCTGGCGCCAGGCACGATGGCGCGCCTCTCCCGGGGGGGCCGATCCTGCGCTGCAGCCCCAGGAGATTCACTTCCCCACATGGGGTTGGGCTGCCCTCTTGGGCAGGGAGTCTTTGTCGTACCGGCAGTAGAGTAAGTGTCATAAAAAATTGGCTTTGCCTTTGAAGGCAAAGGGAAGGCAGCGACAGACTGCCTGAAGCAGAATATCTCTGCCGGGCTCCAGTTGCAGGGAGGAGCCCTGGCTTGCCGCACATGTCGCGCAACGCTGCGGCATTGCTTTAAATGCGTGCAGCAGCATGGTGAAAGGGAAAGCAATGGCGGAAGGTCTCCCAATACGAAGTGCCCCACCAACGCCGAGGTCAACGCAGGCAGCACCATATCCGGTATGCAGCAAAAGTACTTCCTCATGGCCCCACCATTCCCCCCATTTCTCATGTTTAATATACGCCTAAAGGTGATTTTATGCCTATAAAGCATGCTGGGACTTCCTATTGGGGGAGGCCATATTGTTGGAGAAACACAGTAGGGTTCATTCCATAGTGTATGATGATATAATAATGCATGTTCAAATGTTCAATGTTCATTAGGACATTCCTTTACACTATTCCTGAAAGTTAGTATCATCACTCCCATAATGCAGATGGGGAGATATATGCAAAACGAAACAGTAAATTAAGAGAGAAATTAGATACCAACTAGAAGCTTTTTAATGTATATGTAATGGACTTACACTATAACATAATATAATGGACTTATTTTGCTTTTGATCCAATGCTACTGTAGAACACTAATATCAATTAAAGGTAAGCTTGGGTAAAGATACAGGCTTAATTATATGCAGCCCATAATTAAACATACAATTACAGAAATGTACTCTGAGCATGAGTAAAAATCTTGAAATCTCAGATGTGTTGTAGCAAAAATCACCACAACTGTTAAATAGAAGCCACAATAGCATTTTACACAACAGTTCCACAAGCAGGTGGGACAATTAGAATACAGACCAAGGTGTCACATTGCACTATTTTGTGTACTCACTGAAGACTAATTTGGTGCACATGCATTGTAAAAAGAAGTGAGGTTTTATTATATTGTAAGTTTAGCAATTCTATGAGTTAAAGAATGAAGCATCAGTTAACTAATTTACTGTCTTGTAAATAACTGGTAAAGTACAGACTTTGAGAAGGTATCAGGCATTGGTGTTCTGAACTCAACCGTGTGATGAGTACCACTGCCACTGTATTTGGTAATTTTTGTGCACATGTGCTATTAATGTTAAAAAATTAAGTTACCTTAGATCTCCGTTCTCTGTTTGACTTTCCCTAGAGTGTCAACAAATAAAAAGTGACAACTGCTATCATAAAAGACAAAATAAACATCAGAAGAAAATTCTATGTAGAATATGTTCATGTTTGGGGTATTTCCCCTCAAAGCTTATATCTGAGTTTGTTACACACAGGAATGTAAACAAAGAATTTATCCTTGTAGTTCTTGCAAGAATGATGGGAGTTCTTTTTAAATGTTAAAAAATAAAAATGAACCAAGGAAATCCATCCTTTCTTTGTATTCACTGTCCAGCAGCCCCTTCCTATCCTTTCCTTTTCCAGTAACGTTTAAATTTATGTTTGGTACCTACACGCGAGAACTTTGTATGGATATAAAGAAAAAAGAGAAAGTAAATTAAATGCGATATTTATTCAGTCATTTCGAGCCCCACATAGCATAAATTAGATGAGTATGCACCTGCTATAATACATTATATTACAAATTAATATGTATGATCAAAAATTAATAAGAAGCTCCAAACAATCCACTTCACAATAAATAAAACCTATATTCCCTTAGGTCATACTATTTTCTTTTGCTGTTTTACATGGCTTCTTCTACAATATAATTTTTACTTTGATCTGTGTCTGGAAGACTTCAGATGATTTCAGAACATTTTTCTCAAGTAGAACATGAGCTGTATAATGCAACTATTGCTAAGACCCATAAACTAACATAAAAAACCCTCTTCTTCCATTACTTTGAAAACATTTACATTCAGCCATTAAATATATCCAACACAAGAAACAAACATTGATTTTACTGAATCGAACCAGAGCCATATTGGAAGTACACAATGACGCTTAAATAGATTATTATACATGTTCTCCAACGCAGGCATTACTGTAACTTTCTCTGTATCTTAGCACATAGCACCTTTTTTCAAATAAGAGCCAGGTTCCCTGCCAGAAAAGGCACCCTACTTTTTTCAAGTCAGTATGAATTTTCTATGCCACCTGTTATCTGCATGGTGGTTTTTACAGAGATGCTGGCTTTGTAGAAGCAGAAACAGGTTCATCTCATTCTTAATACACGGATAGGTAATTTTTTTTAAAGAGAAAAAAAATGATAGATAAAAGGCTTGACTTTCTCAAAGCTGGGCTGGTTTGTTTGTCATTTCTTTCTTTGCAAAAGCATTTGGAAGAAAAGGACTCATTCAAATTTTAGGACTTGGCGAATCATTGGACGTTAAGGACACGGGCTGAAACGCCATGGTGCCAGTCACGTAATTTTGTGTATCTAGGGCCTATGATGTGAAGGGGGATCTTTTCCCTGCAGAGAAGAAGTAACAGAAGAAGACAGATAAGAGTAAAGAAGCCTGCATCTCAATCCATTCTCCACAACAGACCAAAAGCATGCGAATTCAGAATCAGAATTAGTTTACACTAATTGTTCTTGCACTTCAGTACAAACCTGTCGATGTTAACGAGTAAACCAATTTCTATTGATTCTTGTTGTGAATTGACACTTTAAATAAGCAGACAATGTCTGCTGACTTTCAAACACCAGAATAGAAGCTGCTATTCCTTCCATTATTAATAAACTTAGAGTTATGCAAGATAAGTTGGATAAAATTAATGAGGTTAGTTTATCTTGATACAGAATCCAACTTTTTACTGAAAAAAAATCTGAGTACTATGACTGATACTACAAATAAACATTGGTGCTAGAACAATTGTGTATAATTGCAGTTAAAAATGCAGAAGCAAAATACTACA
The DNA here is from genome assembly GCA_004320025.1 of Laticauda laticaudata. NCBI lineage: Eukaryota > Metazoa > Chordata > Lepidosauria > Squamata > Elapidae > Laticauda > Laticauda laticaudata. The sequence goes on from BHFT01063317.1 coordinate 42,322, forward strand.
TAGTCCACACATCTCAAGCACTTACGATAGAATAGAATTGAATAACAGAGTTGGAAGGGACCTTGGAGATCTTCTAGTCCAACTCCCTGCCTAGGCAGGAAACTCTACACCAGCTCAGACAAATGGTTATCCAACATCTTTTTAAAAACTTCCAGTGTTGGAGCATTCACAACTTCTGGAGGCAAATTGTTCCACTGACTAATTGTTTTAACTGTCAAAAAATTTCTCCTTAGTTCTAGGTTGCTTCTCTCCTTGATTAATTTTCACCCATTGCTTCTTGTTCTGCCCTCAGGTGCTTTGGAGAATAGCTTGACTCCCTCTTCTTTGTGGCAGCCACTGAGATATTGGAATACTACTATCATATCTTACAGAATTATCTTACAGAACTGCTCAAATACCAGCTAGCAATTATTGAAGAAACTTATTTTGATTGACAGCACTTTCATAGAATATAGGTTTATAATTCTGTACAGCACTCAAGACTGAAATGCCTTTTAATCAAGACAAAAACTGTCTCTTTCCATATGATCCTACATTTTCTCTGTGGTCATCTTCAGAGGTTCTGCTCCAGATGAAACCACATGTTGTGATGTGATACACAGCTACCTAGCAACAGCAAAAACGCTCTACCCAGAAAGGATACTTAGCACCCTGTTTGTTTATCTTTCTGGAAGCAGACAAAACATTTATATTTTGTGTTTCTCTGAAGCTTTGCGATTCTGCTATGATGCATATATTGTTCATTTAATTATTGTTTTGGTTTGAACTTTTTATAGTGTGATCAGTAGAAAACTTGGTAATGATGAGCACAGTATAGTTTTTCATAATAAAATTTTCCAAAGGAAAATAATGAAATAAGGCTACAGACTCTTCTGCTTTTAAATACTTACATGCCGTAATGAATAGGATTATTCCCAGCTCAAGACAGATAAAAGACACAGTAAAATTTCAAATATTCACAAGCTAAAGGAATCAGGATGTTAGGAATTGTAGTTGCCTCATTCACTGACATATCACTTTTTAATAAAGATGCACTAACATTTCAATTCTTGTTAGTTTTGTCATAAAAACTTGTTTTAAAATTGGAATTTGGCCTATATGTCAGTGGTAAAACATATAATTTTAAATCTGATTAATATAACAAAAATATCAAACTTCTAAAATATCTCAAAATGATTCAACAATTACTTCTAAACTTCTGATTACTATTTCTATTTTTTTTTAAAAATATATCTTTTTCACATTTCTTTTCCACTGCTGACACCATTCCATTTTTATGTAAATATTATTGATAACTTTAGATGTCTATACAAAGTATACAATTTTATGCATATTCATTAAAAAAATAATGTTAAATGGGAAATTCTAGGCCTATCCCAATTTATTTAAAAACAAAAACATGCCATACAAACCTGAACCAGAATTTTAAAATGTTTCCTTCGGAAAACCGAAAGAATCTTATGACATCTATTTTCAATACATCAAAGCAAAACCATGCAATATACCTTTTTTAAAAAATAAAAAAAAATTATTATCTTACTTTGCCTTCTTCAGATTGTCTGATTCCGGTTCTTTCACTGCAACAAAATAAACCATTCATTCAGTTTCCATGAAATTGCCATGTCTTCTCACTGATCCATGAAACTTTTATCCTTAACTTATGACAAGACTAATATCCAAGCATCCTATTGTTACAAATGCCTTATGATAGTCTAAAACAGAAGTGGTATTCAGCAGGTTCTGGAGAACCGGTAGCGGAAATTTTCAGTAGTTCGGAGAACAGGCAAATACCACCTCTGACTAGCCCCACCCCCATCTATTCTCTGCCTCCCGAGTCCCAGCTAATCAGCTGGGTCTTCTTTGGTTACCCTACACAGGAGAACAGAGCTGGAAAGCAGGTTAGTGGGGTGGGGAGGGAATGGGATTTTGCAGTAACCTTCCCCCAGGAGTAGGGTGGGAATGGGGATTTTGCAGTAACCTTCCTCATGCCACACCCATGAAGCCGCACCCACAGAACTGGTAGTAAAAAAATTTGAATCCCACCACTGGTCTAAAACAGTGATGGTGAACCTATGACACATGCCATGTCATTTTTGATGGCACATTGACAGGTCATGTGGGAATGTGGTGTACTGTCATGTGGTCCCTAAAGCCTCTGGAAGTCGCACAAGAGGGCCTTCTTCTCATGTGGCCTCTGGAACCATCAAAAAGCATGCAAGAATGGGGTGAGTTTACAGACCATTCTCCAAAGTTTCCAAAAGCCTTATGTGACCGGAAGCATTTTTTTTTCTGAGACACAAACTGAAACAAGTTTACAATTAATGTATTTATTTATTTTATTTGCCACTCATATGACTTTCCAAAGCAAATATTTGTTATTGTTTCCATTTTGTCTGTGTGTATGTGACATACCAGCAGAGTCAAGTTGGGCATTTTCCATATTTTTGATATGCTGATAACATAAGAACCATCATTGCTCTAAAACACGGCTGTTATTTTAAATTTACTGGGTGCCTGTGTATTTTAAAGAACAGTTTGTGCCTCAGTGTTTAGTTGATTTGGGATTGAGTGTGGCAATTTTCCAGGCCTGTGATTGTATAAGTGAGTGACCAGAAGCTGAACCGGAGAGCATGATTGTGTAACACTACTTAGTAGGGTAATGAACATCTGCAGGTAAACAACCAAATTAAAGGAACACCAAGGACTTGCATCAGGGGTGTCAAACTCAAGGCCCGGGGGCCAAATCCAGCCTGTAGGAATGCCCTGAAAACAGCAAAAAACTGGCCCGCGGTGCCTCTGCCAGCAAAAATGGAACTCAGAAGGAATGCAAGTGGCCCTCTCAAGCTCCATTTTCCCTGGCAGAGACTTGCAGGAGGCTGTCGCAGCCAAAAACGGAGGTCATGACTTCCCAAGCTCCATTTTCCATGGGCAGAGAACTACAGGATGCTATCACAGTAGAAAACGGAGCTCGGGAGCCCGTTTTCGCTGGCAGAGCTCTCAGGCCATCACAGGAACCCCTGATACAAGTGACCTTGAGCTGGCAACACCGCCCCGGCCAAGGCCCCATGGCCCCCAAGGTCAAATACAACCATGATGCGGCCCACAATGAAATCAAGTTTGACACCCCTGAGTTATACAGTTCAACTCTGACCTTTATTTTCTTCTGTTAGATACTTACTACGTTCAGTGCCTGTGATCTGTTGAAGGATACGGAAAGAACGTGACTGAGTGATTCCGGTCCTTGGGTGCCAGTCCTCAGTATCTTCAATCAGTCTCTTCTTGCTGTTGTTGCTATGAACCGGTGGATGGAAAAATTCTGTATTTCTGTACACAACGTGTTTCCGTGGTGGACTAATACAATGCATAAGAACAATAAAACCATAAGTGAAAGAAATCTTGATGATGTTGACTTTTCATTTGTATTTATCAAGGCCAAGATGTTAAGGATATGTATTTAATATAAATCTCACTAGAGTAAATTTTCATTTCTTTCAGGTTAAGATAAAAAAATTGAAGTGCATGGCACCCAGGTTTCAGCTGTTCCTTTTTTTAAGAAACATAAGCTGCAATCATAATTCATAGAATACTTCCATTTAATTCAATATAATTTTTTTAATAAGATAGCACATAACTGCTTGTATTGGGCTCTAGGAAAAAGAAAATATCTTACATTTTCTAGGAAAAAAATACTGTACAGACACGTTCTTGTGCTTTTTTACTCCCATTATATCTATTCTAAAATATAGTTTACTATATTAATTTAATAGTGAATTTAAAAAATATTATGAAGTCAATCAAGTGTTAAAGATGGCTAACTTGTAATGTTGATCAGTACTGAGATTATATGACCCTAAATATGTGGACACCCTGTTTGGTAGATAAAGAATTAATATTGGGGGGGGGGTCTTAAATACAAAACAATTGGTAAGATAAATACAAAGGAAGGAAGGAAGGAAGGAAGGAAGGAAGGAAGGAAGGAAGGAAGGAAGGAAGGAAGGAAGGAAGGAAGGAAGGAAGGAAGGAAGGAAGGAAATCCTATTACTACTATTTAGCAAAGAGTAAGGAGAAAAAGGCAATAGTTAAATTGGTAGAAAATATAACAAGTAGAATTTGGAATGGTACAAAAATTAGTTATGGATATGCAGAACCATTTTTGGCAAACTGTAAATTATCACAACACACTCCCTCTCCCCATACCCACCCTGATCAAAAATAAAGGCCACAGTTAAAAACAGAACATAATATTGAACTTCAAAAAGGCATGATTTTGGCTATTACCGTTTAGGTGGATTTTTTCTTTCATTGTATTGGAAAGAGAAAGACAACAGAATACAAGACAGTTCCAGCATAAGTAAGAGAAAGAAAGAACAGAAAGACAAAAGAATTATTATTACGTTTAACTGCTGCTACTATTAACAAGTCACCAAACAAAATAATTTAATAATTATTTTATTTTCCCAAGGAAAAAACCTTATTGGCTTAACTTGAGCCTCATTTCACCCTCTCAATTTCTTCACTTAAGCTTGGCACAAAGCTGAGGGATGAATTGGCAAACTCCCAACCTGTCATTGAAGCTTATATAGCTACTAAAAACAATAATATGCATGTAGCCAATTACTCTGCAAGCAACAACAAAACCCCCCCCCATGTTTGATTCTACTGGGCATATTGATGTTTTTTTCTTCAAAATGTGGGATCCTTTATAATTACTTTTGAATAAGCAAAGGCTCTTCACTATTAACTCCCTCTACCTGGGCAACTTCATGGTCATCAGCTCAACTTTACCGAGAAGATAGGCTACTCATTGCAACCCCCACTGTGACTGGTCCTTTTTTTACAATACCTGAACAGGATTATAGAATCTCGTATAAGAAGATCACAAAGACCATTTAAAAATCCAGGTGATTTTTCCATCTCTGCTTAACAATTTCTATTGCACAGAAACTCATCATGTTCACTCTGGAGCTACCTCTTGCTATTCAGATCTTTCTTCTGATGTTTAGTATCAAACTCCTTCCTAAACTGTCTGATACTGTATTTCTCTTTTACGAGTGAATTCAGTAATTTAGTGTATACATTTACTTCTCTTTGTCATATTTTCATCTTACACTAAAAAAATAAATGTAATTACTGTGGTACTTTGGTACTCAACTGCTTTGAGACTTTCAAAAAGAGATTGGACTGCCATTTGTCAGAAATGATGTAGGGTCTCCTGCTTGGAAGGGAGGTTGGAAGGGAGGTCCCTTCCAACTCTGTTAATCTGTAAATCTGTCTTCACTGAATTTGTACTCAACATATTTTGATGTGAAAATTTTGTCCCGGTACTCATTCTTTGCTTGATACTCAATGCATAAGCTATAACTTATCGGATGTTGTGCCTACATTATAACTTCTGGCAAAAATTTGTATAGTACTCATCATTTTTGGTATTCATCACACCTCCTGGAACCAATTAATGATGAATACCAATATACCCCTGTATACAGACTAAAATTCTCTAAATAAAATGCTGAATAGAAAAAAGAGGAAAGGATATAATTTTCAGATTCAACCTTCCCCAATGTAGTATCTTTCTCAATTCTACTAATGTACTACAATGCCAACAATTCTGATCATTCCTAGGTCATAAAATACACCACAGAGAGGTGGTCATTTTAGTTCAACACATCTGGAGAACAGCGACTGGAGAAAGTTAATTTACTGCATACTTTTTTTCAATTCTTTCAACAAAACAAAAAATATGATTACAAAACCTATTACCAAACTTAGAGGAAATGGAAGTTAATTCAAAAAGTCTGCCTACGGAATACAGCAATTATTTTATATAAACTGAAGCTCAAACATTAAGAGAGTGATTAGTAAAGTACTTACACCTCATCAGGGTTACTGAAAGAATGAGGGACAGAAAAGAGACAAACAATGAATACGATTCCAGGATGTTCAAGTACAGATAAGGAATAACATAGAAAATGGGAGCAAAAAAATAGTTAATAAAAGTTAATTGTAATATTAAAGACAGATAGGAAAAAAGAGTTTCATTTAAATCATAAATATCAGGTAAAGCTAACAGTATCCAATTGATTTTTCTAAAATAATTTCTTGCTGACTTTTACCAGCAGTTACCATATCATGCCATAAGGTGGCGGCACAAGCTAAGGTAAAGTCATGGTAAATTTACTTCTTCCCTAAGTCAATGGGAGAATAAGGGAAGAGCAGAGAAGGAGGCTGAAAAATCCTTGAATTAAATTTTATTCTAACAAATGCCTTCATTTTTACTGCATTTAGCAACTAATCTAATAGTTGCTATCTCAATAGGGGAAAAAGATCCCCCATTTTAATGTCTAATCACAGACATTAAAGAGACTCTTTCGCTGTTATCTCTACTGTTTGCCAGTTACTCATGACAAAATTTCATATTGTAATTAAAACCAACACACCAGTGAAAGCGCAAACAATTTATGTTGCTTTAACTTCAAAAGCCAAGGCTCTATTTTGCTTAATTTTAATTCCAGGACAGCCACACATGCCAATTATTTAAAGCACAACTCCATTCTAGTGAAACAAATACTAACTTTGTCACTGTTGTAACCTGTAAAGGGGGTTGAAAAAATATGTCAATATTTTATTACAGCAACTTTCCTACTGTTTTACTTTATCATACCCAAACCATTTAAAAGTTCAAGTCTTTTCACACATTTCAAACCAATATAAATAATCTATTTCATCCCGTGATTAGTTCAAGGGGTCCATCTAATACAAAATTTCCATGCATGAATTAAGAAAGCAATTCAAAGCAAACATACATGCACTTAAAAAGCAAACAACTAGTCTAGTGTTTCTGACACTTGTGTGGATTGTTACCTCCCAGAGTTTTCCAGTGAGCAGCCAAGAGTTAAAATCCACACATTTAAAGTTGCCAAGTTTCAGAAACACTGGATTAGTTATTCACTGCCCCATAGCAGAAACTCTTTTCAAGATGTGCTCTTTTCAGTAGGACATGCATGTTGATTTTAAATTTATAAACTGCCAAAATTTAAGGACCACTCTATTTTAAGACAGATTTAAACAGGAAGTGGGATAGATTAAACATTTTACTTCATTTATTGATTACACAGTGACTGATTTGTACAGGATACTAAAACATTTGCTTCTGCATTTTGGTCTAAGAAGTGCTAATCCATCCACTAGGTGTCATATGCTCCTACTACTGAGTTACTTTTAATACTGGTGAAGTAGAAATAGCAGTTTCTATCTCTATAGACAAACATAACAAATCCTAATATTATTATATTTATCTGACAACTTTAGATAAATGAAATTAAGAGGTGCAGTGATGCACTTAGAAATTAATGTTATCTTTGGATAAAAAATAAAGCATCAGTAATCATACATCTTACTCTACAACAAACTTAATTTGAATTCATTTATATCAAAGGTGCTTTTTCAAGAGACAACTAGACTTTCTGGTTTTTCTTTGTGGATGTTTTGCTTCTCATCCCAAAAGAAGCTCCTTGGGTGAGAAGTGGAACATCTGCAAAGAAAAACCAGAAAGTCCAGTTGCCTCTTGAAAAAGCACCTTTGGGACAACCAAGACCTGGATGACTGAGAATCTCCATAGACACTGAGTTCATTTAGTTTTTGAAACCAATATATTTTCAGAAATAGGGAAGAAGTATGTTGTACAGTGCATAAGTTGGTAGTTGGACTAAGGTGGTATTAAGCTGGTGAACCAAGGAACACCAGATTCTAGTTCTTCCTTAGCTACAGAAACCTATGACTTTGGTTGAGTTACACCTCAGTCTTAATCAGCTTCAGACTCTGTGACAAGTGGCTGATGAACAAAATTCTCATCCCAAAGATACCACTTGTATCTTTTCTGGAAAAACTAGAGAAGTGCATTCAGAAGAACAAGCAGACTCAACAATATTGGATAAAGGCTTCAACAACATCTGTATTTTCCTAAAATTTAACTCTGTTGGATTCAAGGCAAGTATTCCAGACTTTCACGACTGCTGAGTCATTATAATACATTTTTGTTCAAAGTTGATGTGGCAAAATGTTTAAGTAGACGCTTTTAAAGTGCCAATTCATCTATGAGCTTCCCTAGATCACAGGTGTCAAACTCACGGCATCATGTTGCCATCACATATATTGTAATGTTTTTCCCCTTTGTGGAGCTGGGGTGGGTGTGGCCTGCATGTGATGCATCCGGCCCATGGACACCCCTGTGCTAGATGATTACTATCAGGTACATCAGGTAATAATAGTGTCTTGGATCAAAAAGACACAACAAGGAAATGGAAAACAATATTTAAAAAAAAACTAGAAATATTAAACACAAACACAGCCCAATTCTCTATATTATCTATATATTTACACTTAAGGCAAAACCTTTGATTTTCAACAGGCTTGTTGTACCCTCCATGTATATAAAATTGTGGCAGGCTTAATAATTGCATATAATTGCTTTAAAAGTCTGCATGCCCCTTATATTATAAATCTTTATTTAGTATTGAATTTCATCTTAATCTTATGAGAATATTTCATTCGAGAATGCAAGGGCCACCGGTCTTCTCATTTTATACACTGACAAATTCTCTGAATTAATCTGTAATCTCTTCAAGCAATTCCTTAAGATACAAAGGTAGGGCCATTTTAATTGCTAGAGTTCAATCTCAAACTACATTGCTTGAATAGATATAGTGCTACCATCTATGACTGTTTCAGTAAACAGATTGTATTACTAAGCGCTAAATATATTTGTAAAAAAGGGCAGTGCAACATCTCAGTGTTTAATCAGCAACAGATTTTTCATGTGCAAGCAAATTCTTCTTACACAAATAACTGCACAAGCATCATTTGAAACCATATTTTAAGATTTTGCACCTTGTCAGGACACCTCAGTCAGTTTTAAAGAACAGAGAGATAACACTTGGGTAGACACTACCAGCTGCATTTATTATGAAACTTAAAAGCTTGAAAAATCAAAACCATTTAGTTCAGGGATGTCAAACTCAAGGGGTCTGGCCCGTGGTGCCAGTCTGGAAATAGCAAAGAACCGTCCACAGTGCCTATAATAGCAAAAACTAGATGTGGGGGTCGGTCCCTTGCACCCTGTTTTCAGCCTGGATGGCCAAAATGGGGCATGGACATTTTGGCCCGCAGGGTGATGTAGGAGGCATCCATCCCATCTGCCATCCATCCTGTCTACCCCCTCCCCCCTGTTGACCTGCAGAAGACAACTACAATGCTGATCCGGCCCTCAAAGAAATCCAGTTTGACACCCCTAATTTAGTTCAACAACTTGATTCAAAAAAGTCTTCAATCCAAACCACACTGATAAACCAACAAACTTTAAAAATGGAGATAGGATTACAGATTTAAATGTCTGGGCTAATGTTGGACTCCTTTATAGACAGATAGCTGGCAAAAGCTCTTTCATAGCTGGATTTCAGAAAGCAAAGGGAACAATTGCATACATTAACTGTAGAGAAAATTGTTTGTAATTACAGTGGGTGACTAGATCTTGCCTGGGGGAAAAGAGTTTGCTTGTCTTCTTAGTACAAAGTTATTTTAGTTGTTATAAATTATTTTTGAATGCTAATGAATGCAGCTGAATGGCAGGGCTGTATTTTAAATTTGCAAAAAATTATCAGGAATTCATCCTCTCTATTTTAGATAGGGTAGCTGCATACAACACTATGCTCTTAAGTCTAAAACAATAGCTGGGCCCTCTACATAACGTAGTATGTGTGACATTTTTGCATAGTAGGTATTATACTGAAAGCAATAAGTTGTCGGAGGAAAAAAAATTGAACACGCAAAAGGTCAATTGCTTCAACAATCTATAACTTGAGAGCTATACACATTGCTTCAATGAAACCAACTATGCATAAGCAAACTGGAACGTGATGGATTATTTTATGCAATGTATTTGACAGTCCTTTTGGTGATTCTTTCTTTCAAAGCAGGGGTGTGAAATTCAAAGCCTGGGGTCCGTATCTGGCCCATGGGGTCCTTAGATCTGGCTCGTGGAGCTGTCCTGGAAATAGCAAAGGACCGGCCCGTGGTGCCTCTGCCAGCAAAAATGGAGCTTGCAAGGACCACACATGCCCCCTTAGCTCCATTTTCTCCGGCAGAGGGTAGCAGGAGGCCACTCCAGCTGAAAACGGAGCTCTCAAGGGATGCACGTGGCTCCCCCAGCTCCATTTTCTCTGGCAGAGCATTTGCAGGAAGCCAACACAGCCAAAAATGGAGCTCAGGAGCCTGTTTTCACTGGCAGAGCACTTGGATCAAAGGCGCCCCCAACACAAGTGACATCATGCTGCCACATCCACCCCAGCTCCCCCGCTCAACCTGATGCAGCAAGGACAACCCTGATGCAGCCCTCAATGAAATAGAGTTTGACACCTGTTTTAGAACTATACCTAAGTAACTTTGAAACTTTGTGAAATCATTTTTTTAGCCTTGCTTTCCCACACCATTTTTTGTTTTTGTTTTGTGCCTATCGTATATTACCAATGCCAATCTTTTCTAATTGGGGAATAGAGCTGCAGTCTTAAATGTGGTTAAGCCTGATTCTGATCCACTCTTTTGATAGTTACTAAAACTGACAAGGGTTTCACAAGCTCATACTCTCAGATCCTTGATTTTCTGTATTTCTTCCACTAAGCTAGAACAAGTCTTCAGGGACTCATACTTGACAATCAGCTATATAAATTACAGAATCATGAACTTCTTTTTTTCCCTTAGTAGAATGTACTAAGTGGTAGAGAGAAGGGAAAATAAAACTATGGGAAATTAAAAAGCATGAATTGAGAGATTGAGCTTTTCTTCTACCATCTTGCCTTCCTCAAAATGAAATATAATTATTTTCAGTACATACTGTAACTGCCTCTTCAGATTCGCATTAATGGCTTCATGGCTTCTCACAATAACAAAGGAATTTGACAAAACATTACAGTCCTTGGCTTATGACTGTAATTGATCCTGGAATTACTAATGTAAATCATGCCAGTTGTTAAGCAGGCCATCATGTGACCGACCTCATTTTACAATATTTATGTGGTGGTCATTAAGTGAATAACCATAGTTATAGTCATTAAATGAGGCAGTGGGCATTTTCTGCCGGAAATTGGAAGCACTTAGCAATAGTACTTAGACTTATATACTGCTTACAAGTGCTTTACAGCCCTCTCTAAGCAGTTTACAGCGTCAGCATATTGGCCCCAACAATTTAGGTCATTTTGCTGATCTCGGAAGGATGGAAGACTGAGTCAATCCTAAGTCGGTAAGCATAAAACTGCTGGCAGTTGACAGAATTAGCAATAGTACTTAGACTTATATACCGCTTCACAGTGCCCTCTCTAAGCGGTTTACAGCATCAACATACTGCCCCCAACAATTTAGGTCCTCATTTTACTGACCTCGGAAGGATGGAAGGCTGAGTCAACCCTGAATCAGTAAGAATCAAACTGCTGGCAGTTGGCAGAATTGGCAATAGACTTGTATACTGCTTCATGGTGCTTTACAGCCCTCTCTACAAGTGGTTTACAATGTCAGCATATTGCCTCCAACAATGTGGGTTGTCATTTTACTGACAGTCAGCAGAATTATCCCGTAGTACTGCATTCTGACCACTTCAACACCACAGCTCATATTTAGACTTACATTATAAATATAATTATTATAATATAATATAAAAATACAGTTATATATGTACTATACTTATGTTTACAAATCCATATTGTTGGGAAGAACCATAATATAGTTGCAAATTTAAAAAGAAAATGAAAATTGCAAAAGAATAAGAACAAAAGCTGTGGGGGAAGTTGTTAAGTACAGAAAAAGCCCTGTACTAATACAATGTATGAAAAGAAGAAAACTGGATAGAATATAGAACAGAAAATGCTTGGCTGGAAGGATGAAAAGAAAAATTTCCACAACAGGTGAACCTTTTCCCCCTTGTAAAACCAAAACACATCTATGACAGGATGAGCTTTGCTGTGCATTTAAATCTTCAATGGTGATTCTTAAATTGCTGCAAACCCTCAAAAAATAGCAACTTGGCGTCTCCAGCAGAGCACATTCAGCACTGTCCTTAATTTATAAATCTGATTTATAAAATCAAACAATTTCCTTCTGTATAGATCTGCCCAGATTACACTTTTATAAACTAACCTGACTTTTTAATATTTGTAATTTCAGGTAGAGAGCGCAATCGATGAATTACCAAAGAACAACTTTGGAGACAATTAAAACAGGGAGGAGGAGGAGGAGGAGGAGGAGGAGGAGGAGGAGAAAAAAAAACTGCCCTAAAAACAACCTACCCATTTTGCTGATTACTGTCACCCTGGTTCTCTCTGGATCCACTTTGCTGTCCCTCTGTCACCTCTGGGGCCCTTTCGCTGAGCGATGCACTGTGTGGGGATTGCCATGGGGTATTTGCAGCACTCAGCACAGGGCAACGTTGGTCAGTGTTAGCTTTGACATTAACATGCACTCCTGAGGCAGTGAACGGGGGAGGCGTGAGAGTGGCCAGAGGTGTAGGGGAAGCATGTAATGGAAGACTGGAACTGGCGGGCATGAAGGCAGATGACGGTGATGGGATGGAAGTGACCTTGGAGGAGGACACAGTTCCAAAGGGCCTGGGAGCCTTATTGAAAGCCACGCTGGTTGTGGATGAAACTTTGGGCACGGCTGGAGATGCAATGGGCACAGGCTTAACTAGGTCCTTGGGCTCTACCTAGGTGAAATAAAAACAGGGAAAAAAATACACAAGAAAGCCACACACACACACATGCACATACACATGCAAAATATATCCACGTCATCTGTAGTGGTTTTGTTGTGAAACATCAATTGATGGTTGCACAAGTACACAGCATTGGCTGTAAAGCATTGACTGCCAACATCACACAGCGTGAGTCATTGAAAAGAAAAAAAAAAACCATGCGTGAGCTGGTAGCCTTAGATTTATTTTAGCCAAAAATGTCACTGTAAAATTGGATCCAACAATTAGGAGAAAAGTACAGTCTTCCAGTGCAAGGGTTACAGGTAATCAGTGAAAGACAGAATCCTCATAGTGACATTTTTACTTATTAAAGGATTATGTGTCACAGATAGGACTATATTGGACTACTTTCCAGTGACAAATGACCAATTTATTTTTTTTAGAAATTAATTTTGAAAATAGTATGAAGTCGGATCAAACTCTGACACTAGAGAAAAAGAAATTATAAGTTTTATTGCATATAATCAGGCTCTGAGTATTCTTAATACCTTCTCCTCATTCAAAAGCCATTGCTATCTTAGCTTAACTTAAAGCAGGGGTCTCAAAACCAATCGCATCGTGGGCCGTATCGTGACATATCAGGCTGTATTGCAACATATTGGGATGATTTTTTTGTGGGTGTGGCCGCCAGTTTGATAGGCCTGACTTAGGCAAACTCACATATTATCTTTGCTACAAAATGTGACAGTGTGTTTTCTTTTACTCAGTTCACTGTACTACAATAGCCATCAGACTTGCTATATGAATTTTATCTGTAATGTAGTTAAGCAAATCAACAGGCACCTATTAGATATCACATTCTACTAAGGAAAGCAAATCTTTTTGCATCTTTACAGACTCCTCTTAGTAATTGTATCATACCTTTAGAGATCTGGCAGGAAAAGTCTTACATTAAGCAACCTTCTTATAAAAGATAAAGGTAATCATTTTCTCTGTCCAGTCAAGTCCAACTCTAGGACATGATGCTCACCTATTTCTTAGTGGGAGAAGCCAGCTTGGTCCTTTTGTGGTCATATGGACAGCATGATTATATTATTATGTGCTCATCTCCATTTCTTAGCTGAAGGAACTGGTATGGTTCTTTCATGGTCCTTCTGTGGTCATGTGACCAGCATGATTAGATGATGAGGCACACAGAACTGTTACCTTCCCGCAAAAGTGGTACCTATTTATCTAATTTCATTTACACCTTCTTATAAAGCTCCTACTAAACATGCTTGTAGTCAGTTTCTCTTAGAATTTTAGGGAATTGAACAGGGCCTTTTAAGAACATGGCTCATCTCTATAAGTAGGAGCAGTTTCTTAACTTTTATCTAAGTTTGGAAGCTAAACTGGACTAGGGTTGGTTAGCATTGGGATGGAGAATGATTAGGAAATTCCAGGATGGTAGACTGGATTAGAAAGAGGGAAAATACATTGGAATGGAAAAGTTGAGCAAATCACTTCTTCACTGTTACAAAAAAAAAAAAAAAAAAAGCTGTGGAAGGGTGATCATTAAATCCCCAGGAGTTGAATTCAACTCAAAGAAAAGTCTGTAAGAACTACAATAGTTATTTCCCATGTTAGTTCTTGTTTTTGAAAGCTTAAAATTTTTATATTGGTCGCTTGTCACCCGATATAAATTTGGCCAATGCCAAAACAGCTGCAGCAAGGAGGACTTTCAAAGCCAAAAATTACACCTTAGTACCAAATGTTTAGATCAAAGAAAATAGCATTATCTCAAGGATTTCAAAATAGCATCTTTCAAAGTATGTCCCTATGCATGAAATGGGACATACAACACAACCATGTTGCACTGGAAGAGCTTTTCAGATCGACGGCAATGATTAAACAGAGCATTGAGGGATGGGAAAGAGTAAATTGGCTACAACAGGAATTCTCCTGTACTTAGGAACTGGGGAAGAACCCCTTACCTGCTGCACAGGAATTGGATCTGGCTTTGGAGCTGCAGGTGCTCTGAAAGAGAAAAGGAAACAGATTACATGGCTTCTAAAACAATTTATCCCAAAGTCCCATAGGGTCCATTACAATGTAGCTTCTAAAATCACAATGCAGATCAAACACTTTTTGAAATCCCATTGACTTAATTCATGCTTGATAATGCTAATCAGTGGGACTTGTCAGCTTAGCCAAACTTACATCAGCTGTTAATCAAAGATTATTTCAAACAACCAAAGATCAGTAGATTGAGCAGCAAAGCAGCTCCACCCAGCAAAGCAAAACTGAAGAGCAAACCATCTGCATCCTAAAATTAAACAAGAACGGCTTTGTAAATTGAATGGACTTATAACTCAACGGGCCCATGCATGAACAATAAAACATTCCAACGTACTAACAAAAACCACACTGCTTTCAGTTTATACAATAGTGACAATGTATATGGCATCTCATTTATCCAACTGGCTTTACTTCCTGCTGCAGGCACAGACCGCCAATGAAATAGTCCTAAAATAAACTGAAGTAGAATTTTGGAGGTTGCCTCATGAATAAAAGCTTAAAAGTAGAGCTTTCTTCCCATTCCTTGCACACCACATCTGTGAAGAGTCTGAATTTTTTTTTATGGTGATGGTTATTCTTCTACTTTTCAACCAGCTATCATGCTTTCTTAGAAAATGTTCACATATTACACACACACACGTCTACAGCAATTTCCCTTTACAATCAATACGTGTGCTGTTTCAGCTCTAAAGTGCATGTAAGTTGCAACAATTCCTTGAAATGATTTCCTAAATACATGGCTGGGACCCCAAGATGCAGTACCAATTTTTGGAAAAGATGTCATAAAATCGCAATGGCACTTAGACTTACATATTGCTTCACAGTGCTTTATAGTCCTCTCTGAGTGGTTTACAGAGTCAGCCTATTGCCCCCAACAATCTGGGTCCTCATTTTACCGACCTTGGAAGGATAGAAGGCTGAGTCAACCTTGATTCTGGTTGAGATTCAAACTGCCAAATTGCAGGCAGTCAGTAGTCAGCAGAAGTAGCCTGCAGTGCTGCACTCTAACCATGTATTGAGCCGCACATTCTTCACCCACAGTATATTAAATTATTCTGGATATCCTGAGCATGATCTTCATTTCTGATTAAAAATTAATGGTGCTCTGAGTTGATTACTGCATTTAAGCCACAAAACTGATGCTCAGTTAATCTGATATGAAATAATTTCTTAAGAATACTTGAAAAATTCATTTATAGCTGTCTCCCCTTCCCCTCTCAACTTACAACCCTTAGCTTTATCCAATCCTTTAAAAAAAAAGAGAGGAAGCAAGATTGCTTCAGCTGCAGTGAAGAAAAATAAAAGAGCTTATGTTGGCAAAAACAGTACTTAAAAAAAAAAACCTGAAAGCAGTTTTCTTATGTATTATGGGCTGATTCAATTACTTCCAAACAAAAGCATATTTTTAAATGCATTTTGTGGCTAGATTCCTGAAATAGTCTTCTGATTATTACTCAGGATTGAAAAACCCAGAACATTCTTGCTCGCATACAGATAGGCACTGATGTGGCTGTGAAAACAAAAGTTAATAAACAAAACCAGGCAGAAATGACAGCTTTTGATGTACTGGGTCCTCATAGATCAAGACTGGGCAGACTGAAATAAGTGGCTGAATTTATCCATTAACTAAGCTCCATTCACAATAATTAGCCTTTTATGTGCCCAAGAGCTTGCCTATCACTATAATTTATGGTATAAAAGTCTGCACCAACAGAACATATGTGTGGATAATGCCACAGGACCTGTTTCCTGTTCTATTATCTCAATTTGGAGCAAATCATTTTTCCTATTTGAAATTTAATACAGAAAGAGGGGTGGTGCACCATATTAGGATTGCTTTCTGTATACTGACTGTATTTCAGTCAGTTTCAACCTCTCAATTTGACTAGGAGCCAATCATTTAAGTCAGAGGTGTCAAATTCAAGGCCTGCGAGCCAGATCTGGCCCATGGATGCTTCAATCTGACCCGCAGGGCTGGCCGGCCAAAAGCAAAGGACCGGCCCACGGTGCCTTTGAAAGCCAAAGCACCCCCACTCCTGTTTTTGGCCTGGACAACCTCCCACAGCACTCTGCCAGCCAAAACAGGGCACGAGGAAGTGCACAAAGCTCCCACACACTGTTTCAGTCAGCAGGGTGCTGCAGGAGGCCATCCATGCTGAAAACAGGGCAAAGGGTAGGCGTGTGAGGCCCATTTTGGCTGGCAGGGAGCTGCAGGATGCCTCTGTCCCATCTGCGCCCCCCCCCCCAACCGGCCTGCGTAGGAGAACTACAATGCTGATCCGGCCCTCAGAGAAATCCAGTTTGACACCCCTGATTAAGTGAATGATTAATGAATTAATCATGATTAATATAAAGAGCATTATACATTAAGTCTATAACAATGGAAAAGTGGGAACACAATGTTTTCTTGCAAGAATGGAAAAATTGGGAGGAAATAAGCAGTTTCTCTATGTTTCTTCAGTCTCAATTAACTAATTGGAAATGCTGTATCTGTGTCAGAACCAACCAGATTTTATGAATTCTACAACAAACAGAAGAACAAAATCTATTAAAACCATTTATTATATGGACAGTTGAACGGCTTTTCAACCACTCAGTCCTAAATCTATTTCATTTAAAAATTAGGACGGCTTGTTGTGCCTTCAGATCACAACCTGCTTTATCTGTCAGTTATATTTTTAGCAAAAATAGTCAATGATCCAATAGGTCTTAGAACCCTATTTGTTTCTGCTGGAACTGTTACTCCTAACTATCCCTTTCCCTTTTAATATGTGTCGTACTCAATATAGAAGCCTGATGATGGCAGATGAGATTCTGCCGAAACGTTCCTACAACTTTAAAAGCACAACTACAATGACGTGGGGACTGTGGGATAATACCCGAAGGAAGCTGAACAGCATACATGTAAGTACCTGCGAAAACTTAAAAACAACAACACCACACACACACACCAACATATATATCTTCTTTGGATAAGTTGCTTTTGGGTGGTTTGCTAGTGCAAGAGGATTGTTGGTGATTTCAAGTCTGATTCTGTTTAGCATCACTCAGGGTTGGTGTTGGTCAGAGCCTGGTTTCAAACTCCACATAGGATGGTTTCTGTGGGGATGTGTTTTGGGAGCAACACAAAAGTTGAATCCTTTCGAAAGGACATTGGTTTCGGCTTCAGTGAGGATCTTGTCTGAGATGTTGTGCACTGTTTGTTTCATGTGTGGCTGTGAGGGGGAGGAGTTTGTTTCGGGTGTTGTTTTGTAGTTTTCTGAGTTTGTTGGTATGTGTGTCTGTTTGAAGGTGGTCTGTGTTTCAGCTCTCCAGACAGCAAGTTGTTTGGATTTGTCCCAAAGTAAGGGTGAATCTTGTTGCTTAGTCTGAGGTGAAGTGTGAGAAGTTCTTTGTTGATTTGGTCTAGGAGGAATCCACCCAAAAGCAAACTTTTCCAAAAGAGAAGACAAAAACTGCACTACTTAACCTGAAAGAAGAACCAGCATAATAATCCTACCAGCAGACAAGGGCAATGCAGCAGTGGTTATGAAATACATCTGACTACCAAACCAAGTTAACCAACCTACTCCAAGACCCCACATACAAAACCCCTAAACACTGACCCCACCACCTACCTAGAAAAAACCACCAGATCAAAATAAAAGCCTCCCCCATCAGCGAAGAAATCCAACAAAAGAATCATACCCAGAGAAAAATCATCCAGATGCCCTAAGCTCTATGGTCTCCCCAAGATACACAAAGAAGGAACCCCACTACGACCAATAGTCAGCTCCATAGGCTCACCTCGACAAAACTTAGCCAAATTTCTCGCCAAACAATTACAGACCTATGCAGAATCCATCAACTCACAGGTAAGGAACTCATTCACAGTTCATTGAGATCATAAAGAAACAAAACTTACAACCCAGCGACCTACTAGTGAGCTTCGATGTCAATATCCCTCTTTCACCCAAGTGGCCTATAAAAGAAGCCTGACAGCCATCCAAACAAATACAACCCCCCCAAGTACATCCTAAGATCTTACCAACCACTGCCTATCCCATTACATACTTCACCTACAATGGACAAAAATACAAACAAATAGAAGGAGCACCATGGGATCACCCCTCTCACCTGTCATCGCAAACCTCTACATGGAACAACTTTGAAACACAGGCTCTAGAAAAATATGATCACAAACCCAAACTCTGGCTCAGATACGTAGATGGACACCTTCATAATCTGGCCACACGGGAAAGAAAAAACTGAACAACTTTCCTCACACATCTCAAAGCCTACACCCCAAAATACAATTCACCATGGAAACAGAAGCCAACAATCAACTTCCCTTTCCTAGATGTCTTAGTATACAAAAAATCCAATGGCTCCCCTAGGAACACATACAGCAAATCTACCAGAAGAAAACACCTATAAACCGCTATCTACATGCAACTCTCACACCACCACCCAGCACACGATCAATTCCGTAGCCAAAGACCACTCATTCTCCAGACAAAATGCTTAGCCGACGAACAACACTTAAAAAAACTACACACTCCTCACTAATGTACTTACAGCCAATGGATTTCCCAAAAAAGATTACCCACCTAATCCAAAAGAAAACCCAACCAAAAACAAGACAGGAGAACAAGAGAATGGCAAAGCCCTCCTCCCTCCATATATAAAAGGCACTACAGACAAAATCAGCAAGATCCTCCAAAAAACACAACATTAAAAACAGCATTCTGCACAAACAGAAAAATATCCATCATCCTAAGAAACCTAAGAAACAAAATCGAGTTTAGAAACAACAAGGAGTATACCGAATCCCTTGCACTGCCTGCCCCACCACATACATAGGCAAAACTAACAGAAGAATTAGTGCACGCATGAAGAACACAAGAACTCAATCAAAAAAGACTGACCTCTTCCCTGGTCCAACACCTCAAAGCCACAGGACAATGAAATTGACTTTAAAAATACCAGAACTATCGCCAAAAACCGAACCACTTCAAACAACAGAATAATCAGAGAAGCCATAGAGATAGAAAACGCCCACATAGCATGAATAAACGAGATGATACCTCCCGCCTACCAACATTTGGAAACCTGCCCTCATTAAATAAACGAGTACCTAATATTGAAAAATGACACCAAGACCCACACCCACAGTTGCACACAAGATGCTACCACCCACACTTCCCACGCAGAAAAAGACTCACACCCACACAGAAGAGGAGACACGACCAACAGAACCAGAGAGGCAATACTGCAGCTGCCACACAACAACCTGCTTCAACCCCTACTGAACCCATACAAGAAGCAAACTGACACCCACCATGAAGATGTGGCACGACCACAAACACGAAGCCAAACAACAAGATCACAGCTCACCAGCTCAAAATCCCCAGCAACTAAGACTAACCGAGCACAGCCAGGCCCCCACCTAAGCAGAACACCACCCCCAGCCAATCAGAACACAGCCAACCCCCTACCAATCAGAACACAAGCCAAACCCCCACCCAATATCAAGTACACCCCCACTAGCAGTTAAAAGGACAGAAGCAGCTGCAAGCTCACATTACTCTGAGAAGTACAGAGCTGAAGAAACAAGCCTGAAGATGATGAATGAGAACTTCATCGAAACGTGTAGATACTTCCAATTCCTACGCGGGAGAAACACCGAAATAACCAAAGAATCCACATACAAAATCACTCGCCGAAAAACCCTCAGAAAAACAAATATATATATATATGTGGTGTGTGTGTGTGTTGTGTGGTGTGTGTGTGTGTGTGTGTGTGTATGTATATGTAATGTTATGTATGTATATATATATATATGTAGAATCCAGCCCAAATGACATGAATACCGAAGGAAGCTGAACAGCATACAGGTAAAGTACCCGCAGAAAACTTAAGAAAACAAATATATATACACACACCACACACACATACAGTATATATGCAGGTTCTTGGTATATTCGGGTCTTTTCGCGTATAAGATTGAGAGTATCTGGTGACTGTTTCGACGAAGATCCCACCCGAAATGTCGCGATACTCTCAATCTTACATAGGAAAAGACTGAACACACCCAAGACCTGTGTATACACACACACATACACATATATTTATATAGAGAGACAGACACACACAGAGGATACGAAAAGAACACAAGACAGAGAGCAGACGGAGAGGGCAGAGAGAGAGAGAGGATGACCTGAGAGGAAAAGAGAGAGAGAGAGAGAGAGAGAGAGAGAGAGAGAATGAGAATGAGAATGAAAATGAGAATGAATGAATGAATGAATCAATAAATCCCCCTCAACCCTTTCTACCAAAATATTAGCTATTTCATGCAACGAAATAAGGTGACTTTCTCTACAGGAAATATAAACCAACAAAGTCTTCATTCCTTACATTTTTGTTTTGTTCACCTTTTTCTGCTTATTTGAGACTTAAAAAAAATATGGAGAACTCTGCCAAGTCATCCATCCAGCAATTTGGAAATGTTTGCTTCAAGACAAAACTGGTTTGTTTCAAGTCAAAGCTACAACTTGCTTTATAAAGCAAAAAAAGCTGAAATGCAAGAGGGAATGGAAAAGGAGGAGCACATCATAACACAATAGTTTTTAGTAGTTGGCTGAAGAAGGCAGAAATTAGCAACCACACTCAAGCAAAAAAGCTAAATAACGTTGGGGTAGAGACTTGGCTATTTTACTATACAATTTTGTTGCAAGCATTATATTCCACAATCTCACAGACAAGACCAGCATTTCAGTAATAGCCAGACACATAAATTATCTGAAATTGTTCTATTTCTACAGGCTGGATCCATTCAACATGCTTCCAGTAAAGTCAAGTAAAATCCTGCAGTTTTGACAATATATTAGTTTAATTATATTGAGGCTTAGAAACTATGCACAGGTATCCCATATAAGTCACAAAGATGCCATGTTATTTGCACAATGACTTCTTGACAAATTAAATAAAAATCCACCCTCAGAAGCTCATGATTAGCTTAATATATTATGAAATGCAGAAAATGGGTTAATACAGTAACCAGTGTTACATTAACTACCTCTATAGAGGTAGAGAAAGGAAAAAATTCTCTACCTGAGAGTTCATATATCATTCTGGCAATCACAATGACAATCCTGGGTATAACTACAATTACCATATTAAGTACAATTTCCTATCAATATTGGCACTATTTTATGATATTACCATATTCTATCATAAAACTAAGTTAAATGTCATCACTTCGGTATTGCTTTTCTCTTCCCTCAATTCTGTTTAACAGGAACAGATCAAAAGATGCTGAATAAAATAGAATAGAATATTCTTGATTGGCCAAATGTGATGAGACACACAACGAATTTGTAAACATTCATTCATTATAAAACATTAGATACAACATTTAGTAATAGTCATGAATACTAAATATGCAATCAACATAAATCATACTAGAATACCATGTAAACAATATAAATAGTAAGATACAAGCAACATATAAGAAAATAGGGAGATAGGTAACAGAGAAGATGAGAATAATTAGGGTAATATTGCCTTTCTAGATAGTTTGACAGTGTTGTGGGAATTAGTCGTTTAGAAGAGTGATGGCATGGGGAAAAACTGTCCTTGTGTCTAGTTGTTCTGATGCGCATTGCCCTATAGTGTCGTTTTGAGGTATAGGGTAAGTTGAAACAATTTATGTCCAGGATGGGAGAGGTCTATAAAAATTTTCACAGCCCTCTTTGTGGCTCGTGCTATAGGTCCTCGATGGAATATCACATTTTGACTTTTGTGTTCATTCAAAGAGATTACTCCAATAAAGCTTTTGGATTTTTTTGTCATTATAGCCTACTATTCTTTATACACACAAGTTTGTAAACAATATCTTTTTGAATATGCGTGTATGTACGTGCACACATAACGCTTTGATTTACTTTACAGGAATGGGGTTTTTTTCCATTGAATTTTTTCCATTCTTTTACATAGCATACTGCACATTGCCAATTAATAATAAGGCAGTTGGGTACATAAATCTCTATGTTGACGTTTTACAGTTATTACTCCTAACTCCAAAAAGCTATTTGAGTAATACTGCAACAGATTTCTCATTTTATTGAATATATTTTTCTCCCATGGTTGTTTGTTCTATTTTCTATGTTAGCACTGATCAGATAGTGAACAAAACCAGATATTCACACAAGATGAAGACCAGAAGTCACAGTCTTGTGGACCAAACGCTAGTATAAGTAGCAACATAAAGGATGGAAAATTAAAGATGGAACAGATAGGCTTGTAAAACAGAAGTAGAAAAAGCACTGGATTGAAAAAGTAAGAATCTGAAGGAGGAAGAGATGGAGCAAATAAAAATTGTTAATGTTACAGTGTAGGAAAGCCATGAAAACTTGTAAAGCCTCTTCAGAATTAAACTCATGGACATAGCCACTTAGTGTTCTTAGCAACAATACAGAAGAAGTTTACCATTACTTTCTAAAGGTAGTCCTCGACTTATGACAGTTTGTTTAATGATTGTTTCAACTTACGATTGGACTGAAAAAAGTATCTCATGACTGTTTTTCACACTTTTGACCATTGCAGCATTAAAATACGGATGTTTGGCAACTGTGTCATAATTACAACAATTGTGGCATCAACTTTTGAGATGTTCTGACAAGCAAAGTCAATGGGGAAGCCAGATTCACTGTACAACTGTGTTACTAACTTAGTAACTGAAGTGATTCACTTAACAAGTGTGGCAAAAAAAAGTCATAAATGGGGCAAAATTCACATAAATGTTTTGCTTAGTAACAGAAATTTCTCGCCTATTGTGGTCTTAAATCGAGGATTACCTGTACTGTGATTTTTTTAAAAAATTCCTCAATTGCTCAATAATCTTGCAGTTTTCCAGGTAGTCTCCAATTTTACCACTAACTTGACATGCTCCAGTTTAGCTTCCAAGACTAAATAAAGGTCAGTCAAGTGAAATACAAGCCAGAATATCTATACATTATGGTCAGGATTAGTGGAAGAAATAATACTAGCAAACAGGAAATAGAGAAATTCTGAAATTCTATGAAGAAACTAGAGGTACTATTTCACAAGTAGAATCTGGAGGTGGCATAATGCTAAAAAGAAGAAGTGAAAATACATGAGGGAAGAAAAAAAGTTGAGTTAATTATAGAAAGAAGTTGATCCACAAATGTAGGTGTGAGTAAAAGAGCAGACATACTTTTGCTAAGTCTGCATGCTGGTACATATCCATAAAATAGGAAAATTAGGCCAATCTTCTCAGTGCTGGAAAAATGAAAACAAAATAGGGTGCATTTTTTTTTGCATAATCATTCGTGTAAATAAGCAAGACACCTGATCTAAAGGGGCTTTAGCAGATGGCCAGTTTCTACAAATATATATTTGAGTTGGACAGGAGGCATGCCTTGAGTTGAATCAACAAATAAATAAGAAACATTGGATGGCGGGAGTAACATTCATTTCTACTTTTAATAGAGACCTTCTACTTTTAATAGAGTCCTTAATAGAGACAAGTCAAAACAAAAGTCTAAACCTCCCTTTCTTAGTTCTGAGTATTCTGAATGCAACTGTACATTACTAGCTCTTCATCACATGTACAAAATAACCGAGTTTAGGTTTTATTTTTCTGATTTATTTTTCCATTTTCAAAAGATACACTAGTTAATATCAAGAATAAATAAAATCGCTAATATGGCAGCTAGCTTGAATAACACAGTCATTAGGGAGGGTGTGTGTGAAAGCACTTTTATGTAAATGATAGATGAATAAGATTAATGCAATTCCAAAACATTTAAAACAATCTGATAAATGTGTTATCAACAGTCTTGCTACCAAACAGGCATCACACTCAAGAGTAGATGGTGCTATTAGAAATTAAAACTGAAAGCCAAAATGTCCAAATCTGTCAAATGCATTTTGACCAACAAGGTCTTCTTCAGGAGCTTAAACTGGTGGCTTCCTTAAAAGAATTGAACTCCATCTTCTAGTTCTCGGCGGCCTTTCCCTGAACTGAACTCTCTCCTTTGTCACAATTCCTAAAAGAAGGTACACTACTTTAAAAATGATGCAAACTAATGGTTTTGTTGTTGTGCTGTTTAAATACAGGCAGTCCTCAAATTACAACAGGTCATTTAGTGGCTGTTCAAAATTACAGTGGCACTGAAAAAAACTGACTTATGACTGTTTTCATACTTACAACCTTTGCAGCATCCCCATGGTCACATGATCAAAATCCAGATGCTTGGCAACTGGCATGTACTTATGACAGTTGCAGTGTCCCAGGGTCATGTGATCTCCTTTTGTGACCTTCCGACAAGCAAAGTCAATAGGGAAGCCAGGTTCACTTCATAATCATGCTACTAACTTAACAGCAATTCACTTAAAACTGCAGCAAGAAAGGTCATAAAATGGGGGTGAAGCTCACTTAACAAATGTCTCACTTAGCAACAGAGAAATTTGGGCTCAATTGTGGTCGCAAGTTGAGGACTACCTGTAGAAACAATTAGCAAATAAATTTAACAACTTAAGATTAATCAGTATCTTTTAAAACAAAAGCTATGAAAGTAGTAGTAAAAAGGTTATGTGAAATTAAGCAGAACTTAGTAGTATTAATGTTACATTGCTAGTTGTTCATTAGTACGACAGCCTACCAGCCAAAGTATTAATTTATTTTTAATGTTAAAGGGAAATTCAGAGATTTTACAAATATATCATGGAGGAGTAATCATTTTGGTTTCAAAGCTGGATGAAGCCACGAGAGTATGGATGTCTCTTAAAATTGATCCATGACCTACAATTCAGTTCTGCTGAAATTGTTGACAATCAAGGGTGAAAGTCTTACTGACACCTCTCCATGGAAATCTTCTCACAATATTCTCGGTTCTAGCTCAGAGTATCAACACACTAAGAAATCTATGCAACTACTGGGTCTGATAATGTTTTTTTTTTATTACAATATTTCTGTGTTCCTTCATTGCAAAAACTGGCTCTGGGTAGGGCACAAAAAAACCTCCCAGAAACAAATCACAATTACTTTCCCAATGACATTAATAAAGATTGCCTAAGAATTGCCGATGGGTTGTTGGGTTTGACGGCCCACTAAAACAAAATGGTTTCACAATCTTCCTGATTGACAGATGTCAGGCAGAAATAATTAGGATAGAAGTTGTGTTAAAAATTTATTACATGCTACCTATACACAAGAATCTGGACTACATAATTAAGGCAAATTGGTGCTAGCTAGGGGTCAATGAAATTTATGGGGGCTGGATTTGGATATCTTGTGAAAGTGCAGTGACTCCAAACTAATGATACATTTAACCCTATCCTCAGCCTGCTCATCTCCTACAGAAGGTTGGATCAAATAGCACCACTGACACCTTGTGTTCCACCATATAGAGCAGGGGTATCAAACTCATGTTGTCACGTGACGTATTGTGACTTTTTCCCCCTTCACTAAACCCGGAGTGGGTGTGACCAGCGCATCACAGGTAATAACACAGGTATTACTATGGCATGCTAAAACATGGAGCTCTAATGAAGCCCTGTATATCTGTCTTCTTAATTAAATACTTTCAAAATAATCTTATAAACTGTCTAGACATAAAATCTACATATGAAATATAAAGGTATAAATTCATGAATTTTTCTTCACACAGTAAATATTTTTTTAAAAAGGAAAATAAATTATGAAAAAAAAATCACAGTTATTACATGGAAGCCAGTTTTTCTTTTTCATCTACAGATAGTTCTTAGCTTACAATCATTCATGTAATCAAAATTTGAAGTTATAATAATTTGAAGTTTGAATTTGAAGTTATAATAGTACTGAAAACAATGACTTATGACTGGTCCTTGCATTTATGATTTTAGAAGCATCCCCACAGTCACAAGATCAAAATTTGGTATTTACAATTGCAGTATCTCTGGGGGCTAGCCAGCTCTCCAAAGGCAAATCAATGGGGGAAACTGGATTCACTTAATGACTATGTGATTCATTTAACAACTGAGTAATTTGCTTAATTTGCTTAAAAAAGGATTATAAAATTGGCTATGACTCTTCAGCTGCTTACGAATGTAGCCACATTCCCTCAGTAAAAAAGTAGGGTAAAAAAGTCTTAATGAGTTAGTAATTCAAAATTCAAAACTACAAGGTAAACCATGATGAATTGCAATCTCTGTTTGGTGATAACCTCCTCCCGTATATCTTTCTTAAACTCACTGATCATTCTACTAGGTAGCCTTTGTAAGGAAAGGTGATTTAGGTACATGAAGTGTTCAGGAGGTTATTGGAGACCTTATACTTTGAATTCCAAGGTCTTCAGTACTGCTATTAGTAAGCTGAATCTCAGCACTGGCAGTACACCGTGGCCTTTTGACTGACCCTGTTGGTGCAGAGTTGTTGAGTAATTGCACAACTTTAATTGACAGGCAATCCTTGGAGATCATATACAAGATAGGGCATCTACTATTTTGTTAGCTATGTCTGAAAACTAAATATGAAGACCTAGTATAGGAACGACTATTTTAATTAAACCATGAGAAAAACTCTTGTAAAAAGGATCAGTAATGTTCTAATGCAGGGATGTCAAACCTGTGGCGTCACATTGTCGTCACATGATGTATTATGACTTTTTCTCCTTTGTTAAAACAGGGGTGGGTGTGGCCAGCCCATGACGCATACTGCCTGCACATTTGAGCATATTTGAGCTTAGAACCACTGTTCTAATGTCAGGTGTTTCCACAAACAAATTCTGTTTATAAGTTCTGAGCAGAACATCTAGTGTCTCTAACAATTTACATATTGTGTGATTGTCCTGATGAATATTCATACACCCTCAAACAACTATATATAGGAGATAAAAATGCAAATAATTTCCTAATTAATGCTCACACAAATGTTTGTGTCCAGGAAACTAATATAATTTTCATCTCTAAATCTATCCTTCCAAGTATCCAGTGATGAATTCATTGCTCATATGAGGGGAAAGTGAAACAAATAACCAAGTTAATAAGTATACTAAGATATGATTTGTTTAATTATTTTTAATTGAAAAGTGCAACTGTCACACTAGGATATAACTCCTGACTTATTAATCACAGTGACAAGCTTTATTCAACATCTTAAGCTTAAAATAAATCAAATTATGTAACACAAATTTCAAACTATACATCTATTTGCTATGGATTCTAAGCACTTCTGCAAATTAAATTGTGGCTTGTACAGTTTCCAAATTGTACAATAAAAAGCAAATCAAACATGATAGAAACAAGCAATTTTCCTGAAGGATAGTGCTTTTAAAAAAGGCATTTGAGCTATCTACTGAGAATATAAACATATTTAACTCCAAGAAACAACCACCTTTTTTTTTTAACGCCTTGGCATATATATAGGGTGCTTTTAGGCCACAGGTCTAACTAACTAACTAACTTAGCAACTTTAAGACTTGTAGACTTAAAGAATTCTGGAAGTTGAAATCCACAAGTCTTAAAGTTGCCAAGTTTGGGGACCCCTGTTTTAGGAAGACATTAGAAATAATCAAGTTTTTGTAGTTAGCCTGGAATAAAATTTACACCCAGGGAAGTTCAATTAGTGGGAATAGCATGACTACTGGTTTATGAAGTTAATGTTCCACATGCAAAGCAAACTTTAGACTAGGAAATGCATTCACGTAGAATTTATTTATTATTAAGGTTTTTTTTACTCTGCTTCACTCCATGGACTTCAGATGGCTTACTAAAGAATCCAAAATAACAAATATAAACTTCTATGCAAGTTAAAATATTTGCTTAAATTAGAATGATAAAACTTAACAACAAAAAAATAAAAATTTCACTCTGATCTCTACATCTTCCTAAGTTTTGTGATACAAACAGGAGATAATAAAAAGAGACTGCTTCTTCTAATGACAATTAGTTTCTTCCCCTGCAGTTATTCCAGACAAATAACAGCCATACTGAAGTGTTATTTCTTTATAACGAAGCACTGCTCCTAAAATCCTGGCTCCATACTAGGATTATCCATACCTCCATTTGATATAGATATTAACACTTCCCATTCCTAAGAACGTCTCATATATCTGACTATGCAAAAACCAAAGATTTGAGAATGCTTTGAAAGCAATATACAAGGAGGACGGGGCTTACAATTTCACCAAATCAAAAACTACTGTCTTATATTCAAGGTGCCTCAAGTTCTTTTTAAAATCCTATTAGTTACCGTATCTTTTGCAAATATTATGTTACTTAAACATATGGGAAACTTGTAAATACAATCCCTGGTCTCTCTACAGGGAAAAAAAACAGTCTCAGTTGCCTTCCTTCAATATTCTTGGGAGTTGTTTGTGATTTGTTTTAGAAACTGTTACTATCGTGGGGTATTTAAAAGAAAGAACAGGCAAAAAGTGCACTTTTATTCACATATATTTAATGTTTAACAAACACATGTACTAATATATTTTAAATATATACTGTCATAGGGAACAGACTACAGATAGCTGCCAGGAGCTACTGCCAACAAGAAGTCTCTGCTTTGGTCGTCACTAGATTGAGAACATAAAAGGCAAATGTGAAAGTTGGACAATAAGGAAGGCTGAGTGCCTAAGAATTGAGGCCTTTGAATGATGGTGCTGGAGAATTATGGTCCTGTGAGTCCCCTTGGACTGCAAGGCGATCCAATCAGTCAGTCCTAGAGGAGATCAACCCTAATTGCTCTTTAGAAGGCCAGATCCTGAAGAGGAAACTCAAATACTTTGGCCACCTAATGAGAAGGAAGGACTCACTGGAAAAGAGCCTAAGGCTGGGAAAGATTGAGGACAGTAGAAGAAGGAGACCACAGAGAATGAGGTGGCTGGACGGAGTGACTGGAGCAGTCAGCATAAGCTTAAATGGATTCTGGAGAATGGTAGAGGAAATGAAGGCCTGGAGGAACATTGTCCATGGGATCCTGAAGGATCGGACACAACTTAATGACGAACAACAACCCTCTTCTACGACAAGATGAACTTATCTTTTATATCAACTTCTCTTTATTTGCACAATTGACAAGGAAGCAGGCTCTGATCCCAGTTATTAGTTAAGAGGGCCTCATCAGGTGGCAGCATGCAGTGAACTCAAAAAGGCTAAGCAGGGTCAGCCATGATTAGGACATGGTAACCACTTAGGAATCCCAGGGCTACAGAGAAGGGAATAAAAGGTTTAAAAGGCAATAACACAAAAACCTCCACCAACCAAGTTGATGTAATCACCCGGAGTCAAGTTTAGTTTGAAGTAGTTGTTACTCAGAGGACTAAGGGCCTTGATGAAAATGTGTAGAGCAAGGTGCAGTATTTGGCTCATGAAAATCCCCTAAAACTTTGAGTCTTTCATCTTTTATGAATCTGAAATGCATGAGAACATTAAAACTATTTAATTTGATTTAATGACATTAAATTTAAATTAAAGCAAATTAATTTTTATGACAACAATCTTTTTTGGGGAGGGGATTAGAATACTGTCCAATTTGGACAGTATGGTTCAATATATTATTTATGGACTAACACTGTTCTTAGCTCCTCCCAAAAGAAATTTGTGCCCTAGCATGAAATGACCAGCATCTTAACATACTTCTTTTGCTACTTATAATTCAGTTAAAAACAGGTGTACAATATACACTGCAGCAAAATTTGAGACCTTTAAGATACAGAGAAAACTATTTTGAATAACCATTCTATGTTACAATATGATGAACCAAAAAGAATCAAGCCTCATTAGCTAATGTATGTCTTATTATATCCCCCTCCCCAAAGAAAATGATATTGTTATTGGAAAGTTCAAAGACCATGTGTCAAACAGGTATAGAAATACTTAGAATAAAATGGCAACCAAAATTAATTTGTTTGATAAATAAATGAGTAAAATGGCAACCAATATTAACATTTAGTATAATTTATATAATAAATTGTGTGTGATTTTTGGTACAGTGGTATCTCAGTACATGACTGCTTCAAAACTAATGGAATTTTGTACCTGATGTATTTTGCAAAAATATTGCCCCGATCATCATTGTTTGTTTGGTACTTGATGCACTGTGGTGGGGAAAAGGGGATGGCTGTGGAGAACAAACAGAAAATCGACCATGCCAGAAAGGTCACTGCAAAAGGAAGAGGAGATGACTACAGACAGTGGACAAGAATTCAGCCATGTTGGAAATGTCACTGTCATAAAAAAGGGACCAGCAGAAAGTCCTTCCTGACTGAAACAAAGGATCACATGGTAAGTCATATTATTTGTTTGGCCTGCATTGTTTTTAGTAATCATAGTGTCTCCTGGAATCAAGTAATGACAAGTGCCAAGGTACCACTGTATGCCCGGTATTTTGAAGCACTTTTCTACCACTACAAGAACAAAGGCCCTCCAAGAACAATTCAGAAAGTTAAAAATTACACTAATGAACTCTTAATATTAAGTTATATTCCGTAGTAAGGAACTGTTGCTCACTCATCAAATATATGTTCAAGAAAAGGTTACCGTAATTCAGTTCTCTGCATTATTAAAATAAGGAGATCATTCGATCTCCTGTTCCCTGCTCTCTTAGTAATTTAATTCATTCATGAATTGCTTCTACACTTATAATATATACTAAAATCTGTTTCTTTTCATTGTACTTTCCATAACACAACTCCTTTGGCTGTTTAACAGTAAGGTTATAGGTAAACTATGTTCATATCTATATCCATTTATGACACAGTAAAGCATTCTTGACTGTAAATTGTCTTCTCTGACATACATACCATCAACTTCTAGGGATTAAATGCATTCATAGATGAAGATATTCAATCGGGATAAAAGTATATTGTTTCCTAGTTCAAAGAACATGTAATTTAACTTCAATGTTATTTGTGATACCAACTAACTATTTAAAAGGGGAAGGAAAAAGAATGCTAGCAAGACTAAATGTCACCAGAGCTCATGCACCAAGTCATCTGTATTATTTTAAGAAGTTATGATAAATGCTAGCCAAACTTACATTGTTTCCCTTTGTCATCTTCTCCGTATCCAAACAAGCCGAGCTTAAAATAAATGTACAAGGACAATAGTGCCATGTTCTGAATGCTATCTAGAAAATCAACTAAGCCAACTAATCTTCT
Source organism: Laticauda laticaudata (assembly GCA_004320025.1). Lineage (NCBI taxonomy): Eukaryota > Metazoa > Chordata > Lepidosauria > Squamata > Elapidae > Laticauda > Laticauda laticaudata. Next base: position 74,257 of record BHFT01063317.1, read on the forward strand.
ACATTCTCTATCAGAAACTATGAGTTAGGTAGAGATTCCTCCGAAGTGAGAACATTACTAAGTGAGGACAAAGGGTGGAGTGGAAGCTGATTTGGTACGTTTTAAAGTATTCACAAACAATAGGAGTCAATTAATGCTATACAGGTAGTCCTTGATTAGTGAACACAATTGAGCCCAATTTTCTGTTGCTAAGTGAGACATTTGTTGATTGAGTTTTACCCCATTTTACAATCTTTCTTGCCACAGTTGTTCAGTGAATAACTGCAGTTATTAAGTTAGTAATAGGGTTGGTTAAGTGAAATCTGGCTTCCTCATTGACTTTGCTTGTCAGATGGTTGCAAAAGGTGAGATTGCATGATCCTGGGATACTGCAACTGTCATAAATATGAATCAGTTGCCAAGCATCTAAAATTTGATCATGTAACCATAAAGATTTTGCAACGGTCGGATGAAAAATGGTCATGTCACTTTGATCAGTGCCATTGGTCACTAAAGGAACTGTTGTAAGTCAAGAACTATTTATAAGTAACAGGATTCTTCCTGTCTTCATGCTTTCTATGGATGAACAACAATAAATGCTGGACACATGGATTATTGAAGATCTATAATAGGAGAAGCATATAGAATTTAGTGACAGCAATTAATTGAAAGGTAGGAATGAGGGCCTTACAAATGTAGATAAAGTAGAACATTTCAAAGATTTTGTGCAACTGATAATTGTGTGAGTGAATAAAATCCACACCTACAATTGACTCATTGGCCAGTTTGATCCATGCCTACCTTGTAACACACCAAATGCACAAACTTCTGATAACAGATAAAAGCTACAACTGGCTAGAAAAACAATGCATTTGTGCGTTCGGTTTGAAAAGCTCAGCTTTTCTGAACATTACCTGTTCTGTATAAAATAGTTTACTCCAAATCCTCGATTGTGATTGGCTAAAAAAGCCAGCATAGGGATTGGTTCACTAGGAACCAATCCAAAAGAGCTGCCAAAAGGCGGCAAAACCA
>BHFT01063323.1:0-16323 GCA_004320025.1 Laticauda laticaudata
AGTTAAGTCAGCTGAGGAGGGGGGTTGTGATTCCCCCGGACCCCTGCTGGATCTCCCCTATCTTCAGTTACCTCTACAGGGTAACTATAGCTTCCAAATCCAGCTGGATCGAGTGCACTCCAGCGGCGAGCGCAGCAGGAACCGTGCACAATCGCGGATTCCTGCCACCGCCGAAGCATTGCAAACTAGAAATCTATAGAATTCCACAAGTCTTAAAGTTGCCAAGTTTGGGGACCCCTGCTCTAAACTTTTCTTTAAGCTAATACATCTTTTTCTTTAACTTTCTCTTAACGTGCTTTCAAATACACTTTCAATAATATGTTACAACTTTAGGAATTAGTTAAGCATTATATATAAAGGAAAGAATAAATTTTAAAATTTTAGATTAAGACTTACTTTCAATTACAAATATCAGATGAATAAAAATTCATCCTAATTCCAATTGACTCATTAAATTTAACACACTCTTTCCAGATTATCTTCATGGAATAAAATCTTTTTTTTCTCTGGAATGTTTGTAAGGCAGTTATAATTTTTTTTTCTCAAATATTTCTCAACTTTGACAATGTCTTTGAGGAAAAAAGTCCCAAACTTGTCCTTTTAAAAGTTGCATATTTTCTTGGACTCTCCTTTCAATTGTGTTGGGGAAGTGTAAGATATATTTAAACCATAACAATAAAATTTGTGTCAGGTGTATATTCTGAAATTGCTATTGATTCCTCTGCTTTTTCAGGTACTTGTGAAATTTGTCTCAGTGATTTTGTAACTTTGTACCCATATTTGCATTTCTGAAGTAGTTTGAGAAGATTTTTAACATCCTTGGAACATAGCTGATCTATAAACTGATGGATTTTATTTAAAGATTTTTAAAATACATTTCTAATAATTTGCTCCTCAATCTTCTTTCGCCGAAGAGTAGCTTTTTTGTTAGTCACTTAAAAATTGCTGACCAGTCAGGAATCATAAAAATCAGAAAATTTTAGCCACCCACAGCAAAGCAGACCTAGATACAAATTGCTAACAGTAATAAACTAGAGCCCCAACTTTTTGTCTTATATTTATCTATCAAACTTAAAAAAAAATACTTGTTAGGAATATAAGTCACCTAACAGGTATTTGGGTTAGAAATATATAAACCAGGAAAGATATTTTAATACTGTCTCTTTAAGGGAATGCAAGAGCATGCAATTGTGTGTGGTTTCTCAAACGGCCATAAAATGGAGCCAGAAACCTGGGTTGTTTAGTCTTCGTCTTAGTCTCAGAAGAGAGTGTGTCTGAGTATCTCTGTTTCCTTCTGTTGGAAAATATTACCGTTGCTCCATTTCTTCTAATTGACTGATATTACTGGATTTAATGTAAGTCTGTTACTGAACTGTTTTTTGACACTGGATTTGGATATTTGGATTATCCCTGGATTGAAAACTGACTGATTTAATTTGTGAATGACTTTGGACTGCTGATTTTGGACTTTGTTTAACATTTCTGGAAGTTAAAACCTACATTTACTGCACAATGTATCTGTGTGTTCTATGTGTATTATTCCAACACTACTCTCTGTACGTCTCCCTGTATGCGCTTATTCTTCTAATGGGGAATTACCTCAACAATACTCCACACTTCCTTATTTTAACTTGCCTTCAGCAGCCTTCTTTCTTGTTATTTAACAATGAAGAAATCTCCAAAATGGCACAGATCCTCAAAAAGAAAAAAAAAAGCTTTTAGCTTAATAAAGATTAATATGCCTTAAAAATTATTAAGAAATGAAAGGCACAACTTACTTTACTGTCCATGTGAAAAATAAATTCTAAAATGGCTGCTGTTTCAACAATGAACTGAATGAACTAGCCCCTCCCAGAGTTGGTATTCAGCAGGTTCTGACCAGTTCTGGAGAACCTTTGAGTAATTTTGAGTAGTTCAGAGAACTAGCAAATATCACCTCTGACTAGAGATTTCACAGTATCCTTCCCCTGCCATGCCCACCAAGCCATGCCCACAGAACCGGTAGTAAAAAAAATTTGAATCCCACCACTGGCCCCACCCCCCAACTGTCTGTACATCTGCTGCTTTGAAGCACAGCTCCAGAAGAGACTGGGACAATTCTTCATGGCCACATGACCTTGCCCATTTCATCCCAGATGTTCTAGCACAGCTGATCCATCATGGTCCTTTGTCCACAGCTTATCCTCCACTCGTGATATACCACTGCCATAACTTCTCTGCTACTTCTCTGAAGATGCATCACAACCTGTCTTCACAGCCAATTTCCCCTACTGATAATTAAACACATCCCTGGTACTTCTAGCTTCTGATGCAATTTTGGCATATGCCTGATGGGGAGAGGCACAGGGGGCATTGGCAGGAGCAGTGCTGGAAAACAGCGGTGGTGTACGGGGTGCTAGGAGTGCTGTGGTGTCACGTTCACCAGCAGTATTGGAAGGGGGTGACAGAGAGGCTTTGCATGCAGTATTTGGATAGCACAGGGTGGGAGATTAAGAGAATGTCTGAAATGTATTATTATTACCAGGATCTGTAATCTACATTTCCATTGAGAGGCATTCACCAAAATACACAATTAAACCTTAATGTTTAATCATGTTTCATTTGTTGGTTTGGCTGGAGTTTTGAGGTTGGCTATAGAAGAGTTCAAAAAGTGCAAAGAAAAGCAATTAAGATGATTAAAGGCCTGGAGGCTAAAACATCTGAATTTTGCAGAATTTGGTTTGGCCAGTCTCGAGAAAAGAAGCACTAGGGAAGACATGATAGCAATGTTCCGATATCTCAGGGGTTGCCACAAAGAGAAAGGGGTCAACTTACTTTCCAAAACACTAGAGGGCAGGGCAAGAAGCAATGGATGGAAGCTAATCAAGGAGAGAGAAAAAACTTAGAATTAAGGAGAAACTTCCTATCAGTTAACTAGTGGATCAGTTTGCTTTCAGAAGTTATGGATGCTTCACCACTGGAGGTTTTTAAGAAGAGATTGGAGAGTCATTTGTCTGAAATGGTATAGGGCAGTGTTGGTGAACCTTTTCAGCACAGAGTGCCGAAATGGGAGTGCATGCATACGCATGGGGGAGTGCCAGAAACTGGAAGAGCAGCTCCCCAGTGCGCATGCGAGGAAACTGAGCTTCTGGTTTCCGGTGTGTGCATGCGTGCTGGCCACTTGGTCCTGATTTCTGGCACGCATGTGCGTGCAAAGATCAGATGGCTGGTGCACATGTACATGCCAGAAACCGGAAGCTCAGCTTCCTGGCTTGCACATGCACACCAGGGAGCTGCTCTTCCAGTTTCCAGCACTCCTACATGTGTGAAGATCAGCTGGATGGAGCAAATGCATGCATCCATCGCTGGTGTGCCTGGAGAGATGGCTCTGCATGCCACTTCTGGCATGCATGCCATAGATTACCATTATAGGTATAGGATCTCCTGAATGAGACTTACAAGGTCCCTTCCAGCTCTATTCCAGTTGATTGATTGGGTGTTTGTGTTGGTATGTGTCTCTTGCTGGAAAGGTAGGTTTCAGTTTACTGCTAGCTTACTTTAAAATGATTCCCAGCTCCCCCCGCCTTTTTCCCCCCCCCCCTTTCAGTTCAACAACTGTGGCATCAATCTATTGGATTCTGGTAGTCAAGCAATTGGGACAAGTGCCACAAATCACTCCCCTGGTTTAGAACTGTGGCTGCCTTCCTGCTGTGTCCCCCATCTCACTTTTAGTCTGCACTTGATTTAGCACAAGGGTACTCTCCCTTTTTTCTCCCCTCCACTGTTCACTTCTCAAATGCGTTTTTCTTCTTTTTCTTCTTCTTACACCCAGGCAATATCAAAGTATCGTGGAAACACTTGTGCGTCTTCCCAAGTTCTGTGGATCTCTATCTTGCTGGGTCTCTACATAATGATGCATTTAGTTTTGCATGCTTGGTGGTCTTGGGAAGTTTTGCTGGGTTTGGGGCAACACTTTGGCTGGGGATTAGGAGGAAAAAACTGCTGGGATGGTGATCCAACACCTCAACCTTCACTCCCTCTTTTCAGTCAAGATTCCCCCACCACCAGTGCAAAGAACTTCATAGTGCAAGGAAAAACAAGAACAACAGATGTTTTGGGTGTGGAAAATAAAAGAAGGGGCAGTTTCTGAATGAAGAGATGTATTGGGTCAGGGGGAAGAGGCATATGGGGAGGGCATGTTCGGCAGCATGGAACCATGGTCACAGTGGAACCGCATGGAGGCCAAACCTTCATCCTTCAAATTGAGATGATGGTGGCATATGAGAGGAAATCGATTGTCCCCAACTGTGCATGCACATATTTTGACCTTCCCTCCCTACCCCCAAACTAACAAGTTTTTCCACAAGTTGTGTAAATTTAATGCCCAAAATGTGATGATACCACTGCTGGCAAGCCTGTCATCCCCTACTCATGCTATCCAAATGCTGTTGGCAAAGCCTATCACCCCCTTCCCTCACCATCTAAACCCTGTTGGTGAACGTGACACTGCAGCTTCTATTAGTCCCCCAAAGCACCACTCCTGCCAACACTCCCTGTGATGTATGCCAAAATTGTGGCAGAAATTGGAAGCCCAGAAGCGTGTTTAATCATCTGTGGGAGGAATTGGCTGGAAAGATTTGGGTCATGTGTCCAGGAGCTTCCCTCTGCCTACGACTACATCAAATTCACACGCTCTCTCTTTGTGAATTGATCGCCAGCGCTCACCTTCTACCCTGACACACCCCACCCCACCCCACATACCCCTGGCGATCCTGAAGTGCAGTCACGTGTCTTTGGCTTCTTTGCTTTCTGCATATATCCCCTCTCATGTTTAAAAAATCCCTGTGCAACCTTAAAAATGCTTCGCTTACGCCTCTGTCCTTAGGTTGAAGGAAACAAATGATAAAAAAAAAGTCAGTGTATGTGCTTCAATAAAAAATGCTACTCTAAAAAAATAATAATTAGGCAGTCTTGGAGAAGCAGCAGAGAAGTTGTGGAAGTAGTATATCACCAGTGAAAGACCAACCATGGACAAAAGGTTGTGATGGGTCAGCCATGCTGGAAAATCTGGGGTGAAATGGGCGGGATCATATGACCATTAAGAACTGTCACATTCTGGTTTCTGAAGCTACTTGTAGGCCTTTGCTGAATCAGAGGATCTTGTGGGATAACTTTAGGACTTTCCCTAACCCAGGAGAATCATATAAACTAAAGGAATGTCAGTTCCTTCAGTTGGTATGTTGAAAAAGCTTTAATCCAGAGGAAAAGCCCTTCAGGGATCCTTTTCTGGGTGTTGGCTATCTTTTCACCAGAAGTGATTTATGAAAATATTGAAAAACACCAGGCCCAAGAAAGTTTCTGGAGGCAACCCACTGCATGCTTCCCTCCACATAGATGAAAATCTAAGGAACATGCTGAGAGCAGTTGGTCAGCCAACAACATCTGCTGATGGTACTATGTCCTATTATATCTACAGCATTTCACTGACCTACTAATTTGGTCACTTTATCAAAGAAGGCAATAAGGTTTTTCTGGCATGACCTATTTTTGACAAACCTATGCTGCTTCCAGTAATCACCTTGTTCATTTCTAGATGTTCACAAATCCACTTGCCAGATTATCTTTTCCAGGATTTTCTCAGGTATTGATGTCAAGGTGATTGACTTAAAATTTCCTACATCTACTTTTTTTACCCTTTTTGAAGACTGGAATCACATCAGCTCTTTTCCAATCCTCTGACAGTTCCCCAGTGCTTCAGGAGTTCTGAAATATTTAATTAAGTAGTTCCCAGATACTGTCTACCAACTCCTTCAACTCCTGGGAGGTAAATAATTTGGTCCTGGAGATTTGAACTTCTCCAAAACATAGATGTTCTCTTATTAATTTCTTGCCTATTTTTACCTGCATTCCTGTTCTTTGTCTATTTGTGCTGCTTTTGATAGGTAGGGTATTTTCTTTTCCTTTTGGGTGAAGACAGATGCAAAGGAGTTTGCAGTTTGGCTTTTTCCCTGCTGCCTGTCACCTTCTTGCTATCATTTCCCATTAATAGATTGACCTTTTTCTTGACCTTTTTCTTGTTCCTTACCTATTGAAAGAAACTTTTTTGTTGTTATTTTTAGCATTTGTTGCAAGTCTTCATTCATTCTGAGTTTTAGCCATTCTGACTTGATCATTGCCCATTTGGGCTTTTTTCTAATAGCCTGCTCTAGTTATATTCCACTTTTATGCTTGTCCTTTTTGTTCCTCAGTTTGTCAGAGAATTCTATGCAACAAAATAACAAAATTGGAAGGGATCTTGGAGGTCTTCTAGTCCAACCCCCTGCTCAAGCAGGAGACCCTATATCATAAGAGAGAAATTGTGTTGGAGCATTGTTGTTGTAATTAAGATGGTCTGATCTGGAGTCTGTTTTTTTTTCTCTGTGGTATTGTTATGTGGGTTTTTATTGTCTTGTTTTTCAGAGCATCCCAAGCTTCCTGAACTGTTTTTCCTTCTTAAAATTTTCATTCATGAAACCCTTTCTAATCTACTGAACCTGACTCTCTTAAAGTTTAAAAAACTTATCTGACTTCGTAAAATTACCTTTCACTGCATTATGGTGAATTCTAATATGACATATTTACTCTCCCTCAGAGGTCCTGCAATGTTTTTGAAGGTTTGTTCTGAGATGGCAGCAATGGAGGAGGTAGTACTGAATCACAGGGAGAAAAAGTTGTTAAACTAAGAAGGAAAGGTGTAAGGAAGGGTATGAGGAAAGAGGACAGAAGGGAGCAGGAGGATACAGAGAAAGTAGAGGGGGAACTGCCAGAGGGCTGGAAAAGAGCTGGTGTAGTTCTCATCTTTGAAAATGGGGGGGAGAGGAAACTACAGATCTATCAGCCTGACCTCAATATCTGGGAAGATTCTGGAAAAGATAATCAAGCAACAAATCAGCGAACATCTAGAGTCAAAGTAATAACCAAAAGCTGACATGGGTTTGTCAAAAACAGATCATGCCAGATAAATCTTATTGCATTCTTTTACAAAGTGACAAAATTATTAGACCAGAGGAATTCTGTGGATAAAATTTACTTGGACTTTACTAAGGCATTTGATAAAATAGACCATAATCTACTACTTGATAATATAGAAAAATGTAGACAGTATCACCACCAGATGGATTCATAACTGGCTGGCCAATTGCACTCATCGTGTAGTCCTCAATGGAACTGCATCTTCATAAGCTGCTGTTTTAGACCCAGTACTCTTCAACATCTTCATCAATGATTTGACAAGGGGATAAATGGGGAACTCATCAAATTTGCAGACAACACCAACCTGGCAGAAATAGCCAACACTCCAGAAGATAGGCTTAATCTAGATATAGAAGAATCTTGACAAAATTGAACATTGGGTGCGATCTAACAAAATGAAATTCAATGGTTAAAAAAAGTAATGGTATACATTTTGGCAAGAAAAACAAAATGCAAAGATAAAGTATATGTGGTACCTCGTTCAATAGTAGTCCCTGTGAAAGGGACTTAAATATGAGCCAGCAGTGTGCTAGAGCTGCCCCCCCCAAAAGCCAACACAGTTCTAGGCTGCTTCTAGAGGGATAGAATCAAGATCAGGTGAAGTTAATATCACTTTATAATGCTTTGGTAAGGCCACACTTGGAATACTGCATCCAGCTTTGGTTGCCACAATGTAAAAAAGATGTTGAGACTCTAGAAAGATTGCAGAGAAGAGCAACAATGATAATTAGGGGACTGGAGGCAAAAACATAAAAAACGGTTGCTGGAATTGGGTATCTTTAGTTTAATTAAAAGGACTAGGGGTGACATGATAGCAGTGTTCTAATATGTCGGAGGTTGCCACAAAGGAGAGGGAGTCAAGCTATTCTCCAAAGCACCTGAGGGCAGGACAAGAAGCAATGGAATGGATGGAAACTAATAAAGGAGAGAAGCCTAGAACTAAGGAGAAATCTGACAGAACAATTAATCAGTGGAATAGCTTGCCTCCAGAAGTTATGCATGCTCCAACATTGCAAGTTTTTAAGAAGAGATTGGACGACCATTTGTCTGAAATGATATAGGGTTTCCTGCCTAAGAAGGGGGTTGGACTAGAAGACCTCCAAGTCCTTGCTAGACTTCCCTTCTAACTCATATTTTATATGAGAAAAGGAAGCAGGTAGATTTAAAAAAGGTAGATGGGAGAAGGGAAAAGAAGAAGAAAAGTTTTGGGGGGAAAAATACTAGTGAAACAATGGCAAAATGAATAATTGGCTGCACACTGAGAAGAAGTTGGTGGTCGCCTACCTGAGAGGCTATCCAGTGACCCATTGTCCCTGCTCAGCAGCTCAGAAATTCGAGGCAGCTGGAGGCTTGGAGATTCAAGGCAATGAGAGGCAGTCAAAATGAGAGGCTGCCTGGTGAACCATCAACCCAACCTGGCATCCCAGGAGCCCAGAAATTCAAGGCAGCAGGCCAGCTGAGAGGTAGTGAACCAGCAGTTCAGCTAGGCAGCCCAACAGCCCAGCAGCTCACCAGGAGCCTAGCTGAGGGACAGTGAACCAGCGACATAGTATGACAAATCAGGAATTCAACTGAGCAGTGAGGAACCAGCAACCTATCCCAGCAACCCAGGAGTCTGGAAGTCTCAGGTTCAGCTAGGTTGCTGAATCTTGTCCTGATATATTTGTTCTACATTGGGCCACATGTTTATGAAGTGATTGTTTCCACCACTCCTCCCAATATACAGATCTGCATGTCTCACTGCACTATACTGCATATACCACATTGCTCAGTTTGTGTCTTATCCAAGAAGCTTCTTGGATGAGAAGTGAAACACCTTCAAAGAAAAACAAAGCTGCCTCTTGAAAAACCATATTTGAAACAACAGTGACCTGGATGTCTGAGAATCTCCAAAGATATCATGCTTTATTCTTGCTTGTAATAAAGATTCTAATCTATTTGAATCATACTTGTAAGTCTTTTACCCAGTTAAGCCAATTATTGACTTGAAAAGATGGGAAAGCCTAAAATTTAAACATGATTTCTGTGTTTCTCAGGTTGTAGTTCTCAATATATATGATTTCTAACTCTTCACTGCCATGTAGCCTCCATTAGCTAATTGTGTAAGCCAATCTTTGTGCTCAGGGTTAAAGAACTTGAGAATAAAAACTTCTGAGTTTGCCATGAAATCTTTTACAGTCAATGCGGAACCAGTGGTGATCATAAAATATCCCTCAACATAAAACCAAGTTTGCATGCTTGTCTGTCAAATATAGATGTTGTGTGTAAAAAGGTATGGGAGAATATTATATGCAAAAAGGTGTCCAAATCCCAGCCCACAGAGCTGGCTCAGAAGAGTACAGCTAACAGTATCAGTTACTTAATAAGACCAGTATTATTATTTTATCTATTGCCAACCTGGCAATAGAATATAGCAATTTAGGCAGGATGCAACGAAGCAGTAGGAATGACAGCAAACCAGCAGCAATTCCAATTGTTTTCTTAATCCCAGTTTCAATGACACTGCCCACATTTAACTATCTAAAAAGCTAAGTCTCTGAAAGCCTGTGACCATATCTCTCTCTCTGCCCACCACCATTGGAATGGTCAGGTCTGCTCCCTTATTCCAATTTTTTTCACCTCTTAAAACATTCAGCAACTCAATTCCCCCCCAATGACTTCTTGTCCAACATGGAACCCTGACACTCCAACAAAGCCTGCCATAAATTCAATGAATTTGCAGGGTGTCCAATCCCAACACTGTTAATAAGTAAATACATCTGTCCTAAAGATTTACAGCATGAAAGAAAACAAGTACTCCTTATTTTAATGTACACTCATTCAGTGATTGTCTAAGGTTATGACAGTACTAAATACATAAGGGGTACTTTGATTGGCCTCTGAGGCTATGACATTGTAATTCAGATGCTTAGCAATTAGAATGCAATTACACATCACAGCATCTCAATTGTCACAATTACTATTGGCAATCTTCAGTGCCAGGTTCCAACACCTAGGCAGAAAAAACCAAAATACAAATACAGATTAGGGGAAACCGGGCTCAAAAACTGTGTAACTGTGAGAGGGACCTTGGAATCCTAGTGAACAATCACTTGGACATGAACCAAAAGTGTGTGCAACAGCCAAGAAAGTTAATACAATACTTGGTTGTATAAACAGAGGTATAGAATCAAAATCACATGAAGTATTAGTACCACTTTATACATATTTAGTAAGATCACACCTGGAACGCTGCATCCAGTTTTGGTCAACACATTATAAAAAGATGTTGAGACTTTGGAAAAAGTGCAAAGAAGAACTAAGATGATTAAGACAAAAACCCATTAAGAATGTTTGTATGGCTAGAGAAAAGTAGGACTAGAGGTGACATGCTGTTTGAGCAGAGGGTTGGACTTGAAGACCTCCAAGGTCCCTTCAAGCTCTATTCTATTTGAACAAAGAGTCAATGGGGAAGATGGAAGAAAGTTGCAAATAGCAATGATTTGACCAGGAGATGCAGTGATTACACAGAATTTGCTTAACAAGGACAAATGGGATTGCTGGAACTGTCATTGTAACTTATGTGATATTGTGTTTATGCCAGTGTTGATTAGCAAACAGAATCTGTCCCAATTAAATGTCAGTAAGCACGCATTATCTAAATTCTAAGGGAGGGATCTCAAACAAATGAATATGGGTGTACATTTCATAAAATGCAGTGAGTTTAGGCCACATATTTAAAAAGGAAAAAGACAACAAATATTAAAATACATTATTAAATAAAAATAACATATATTAATTATTAAAATTAAATTAAAATATTACTCATTTTTATAGGAACAGAAATTTGCTACTTACTGTAAAGCAGTAAAAGATTAGTGATGGGTTAATTAGTGATGGGTTCTTGTAGCAAGAAAAAATGAAGCAGATGCATTTTGATCTTCCCCATTTAAGTTTATATTGCTGCATACCTCAGCCACTATGTTGTTCTGTGTATACACACACTGCATTGACATGCACTTTCTGGCTCTCCATGTGGTTATCCTAACCAATATCTAGAATCATCACCAGTGCCATCATAGCTGTACATAAGATTTACAAAAATACTGCCCCAACCCATATGAAGAGTAGGAAAAAGAAATCCTGCAAAACAGGATTGTTTTGCAAAACAATGAAAGAAAGCTGGGGCCTTCCGAGACAAAAAAAAGAGTAGAGAAGCAATGCTTGAGGATGAGTTAATGTAGGCTATATAAAAAAACACCCTGCATGCAGCTCTTGGGACACATGTTTGAGACCTCTGCTATAGGAATCTTAAAACTACAACCTTAAACTGATGCATATACAGAGCATCATGATTAATTCAAAATTATAATTTATGAACTAGCTGACAAATTATGAACTGGAAATTTCAAAACACTAGTACACGTTTATTCATGTTTGGAAAATATTGTTAATGAATGTATTATTCTGGTTTCCACATAATGTTTAAAAATAATTCAATGTCAAATTTCAAACACTTAATTTTAAAAAGTTCTAACAAATACTTTGTTTTTCATTCCCAATGAAGAGTCAATAAGTTCCTTTTCATCAGGCCATCTTGACAATTAAAAGCTGACAGGAGGGAAAATACGAAAACTATCCTATTTCTAAAACTTAGATTACAAATGAAATAAATTTACGCTAGCAAATTTTCTATATAGCTACAGTTGTACACCAAGTATGTGTAACAGTCAAAAACATGATAAACAGCTGGTTTACCATTTTTTATAAAATTAAACAAGTTTCTTTTTAAAATACATAATTTGAAACTCCTTCAGATCCACTGTACATACTGTTAAAATATAGTTTCTGATGGTACAAATACCATGACGTTTTTTATCCGACTAAAATGTGCACATGTTACTAAACATGAATTCTTATTTGAAGGTTGGGGTTAAAATGCGTACTGTTTCATGGGATTCTATTAACTGTTATCCAGTTAATATGAAAAGTATATCTGAGATTAATTATTGGCATTTGTAGATTCTGGAGATTGAAGAAATTCATAGGGGTCATGGATATCTTGCTGTTCTCCTATACTTAGGTGAGATGGGCTTCCTGTGTAAAACATGGACAGAAAATTAACATTAATTATGAGACACTTTGAAAATTTCATTTTTCAAATATCTTATCACAATTTTTAAATGAGTAAGATCCAGATTATAATGCAATTTTATTGATGGTCAAAAAATGTTGCCAAATTTAACAGTGCAGAGAAGGCTACAAACTGGAATATTTTTTTTATTGTTTGCTCTTCGGAATGCCAAGAAAGTTATTTTTTTAAAGCTGTGTAAATCTTACTATTCATGTTACATTCTAGTTTTCTTGTATTTCAGATTCCAAAATAGTGATTTTTGCTGGCCTTACTGTTGCAAGTCAAAGAAAACCCCAAGAGCTACAAAAAATTATCACAGATCGCATAAAGTCACATAAAGAACATCTTACATATTGCTGTGAGAAAAACCACATTTTGTGAGAATATAATCATCCCAATTGGTTTAGAGTTGAACACTGACTAGAAAGGTCCTGTGGAATTGATTGGGAAGAGTGTTCGCCCTATTTATCTAGAAAAGTTTAAGCATGTGAATCTTGAGAAAGTGGACAATGTCCTTGGTAAAGTTAGCGCTCCCACTTCCTGGTATTTCTTGGCCAAGGAATCCCAGGAGTTAACTACTGGCTGGATTCAACTAGTGAATTCATCATCGAATTAGAGGACTATCCTACCAGTCTTCAAGAAAGCAATGGTATTCTATGTCTCCTGTTGACTGTTGCATCACATCCTTTTAGGAAAAAGTGATAAAGGTATGGCAATGTTAGAGGGCTCTGAAGGAAGTGACTTATCCTTTTCAGACTGATCTGGGTTCAGCACAGAGACTGTGCTTCTGCATGGTGAGAACAGGATGGGGCACTGTGACCTTATTGATTCTGCCTGACTTTTCAATGGCAGATTCAACAAGCAGGAGGCAGCCATGCCCCAGAAGGGCTTTTGCATAAATCTACCCAGGACAACCTTAAACTGTGAAATGGGAAGCACAGAAACTTAATAAATAAATCCATCTGAGGTGCTAGTTGCATTATTTTCTTGAATGGGAGAGTATTCTTACAGTTACTCATGCTGTGGTGTATCTTCCCCTTGGATTATCACAATGTGCTCTACAAGGTTAATTACAGGGATGGTCAACTGCCAACTATGTGGAAGCTGTGATTGATTGGTTCAGAATGCAGCCAAATGAACGTTTCTGGGTATTTTCTCTTTTTCTCCAGAAACATATCTGCTGTGCAAATTGCATTGGTTATATCATAATCTGGTATAATTCAAGGTGTTGGTTATCACTTATAGAGCTCCACATTGCTTGGGACTTAATTACCTGTATCTTTTACTACATTTTACTGTATCAAGTACTATATTTCTTCTGCTGTCTCTGCCCAACCAGAGTTGATGAACACCAAGTCAGGTTTTAAAGCACTACAATCCTGTCAGACCTAGGAAGTGCAACTACTTCATTACTCTGTGGAATACAGTATTCCTGAGCCTTTTTACAGGGCACTCGTAAAGATGTGAAAACTTAGTTGTTCCAGAAGACTTCACAATAGGATACATGACTTACTCTCTGATAATTAAATCTTGATTGCTATAGTTGTTTAATGTTGGTTCTCCTCCATAATGTATGACTATGCATTACTTTTGTTTTGTGTTTTATAATGTTATGGTTATTTTAATCTTAATGTGTAATCCACCTAGAATTATTTTGGTAATTGAAGTGATAGATGCTTGCATCTAGAATTATTAGCTTTAAACAAGGTAAAATATTAGTTAATTAGTTTTAATATAATAAACCATAAGCATTTATTAAGTTATTGCTGTCTAGACTATATAGTATAAACTGTTTATTTGAGAAAGCAAATTAGATGTATGTAGCATTAGAGAACTAATTCACAATGTAGTTTTACCAAGACATGATTTCTGAGATGCATTCATAATCACTGAATTTGGGCTTAGCAAATATATTTTTTTAAGGACATGTCTACATACTACAGCTTTCCTCTTATCTTCAGAATAGTGAGGTTAGCTAACTTGGAATTTTTATGTATTTTCTCCTGATAAAAGCTTTCAGTGGCAATTGTTATAATGTAATAGCAGTGCTAAAATCTAGCCAGTTCCTACTGACAGCTTTTAGCTCCTCTGCCTGTAAGCATGACCCTTATTTCAACTTTCTTCATGGCCATTTTGGTCTGTGCTACTGGTCTGCTATGACATAATTGCTATAGAAAATGGCAGACCAGGATTTCTCCAGTCAGACATATAACAATAAATGCCCTGACTGGTAGATGGCTATGCTGTTTCTACATAGGTATGATTGAAAGGTGACTGGAGAAGTCCTGGTCTACTATTTCAATTTTTATACAAATAAATGCTCTTAGAGATTCAGCAGGCAGGTTACATTAAGATCACCACAGCATTTATTCTGTTGAAAGGTTCTGCCTCATAATTAAATTTACCATTCCATTCATCTAACATGTGTTTACTTTCTTTTATTAAAAGTGAGCCAGTAATCATGAGAAGGAGAAACTTTTCAGGAGCATTCTGGAATGATGGAACTATCAATGAATAATAAACTCTAATATTAATAAACTATTTTTCTATAAAATATAACTTTTATAATATATTTATATATCTCTATATTACCAATAATTTTGTTTGAATGTTTATAAACTTAAAATGTCTATTTGGAACTGAGGGGGCCATCTCAATTAACTTGGTAAAATAATATTAAATCTATATTTTAAATAAAAATACATAATTATCTGCATTTTGGTCAAATTTATCAATATGTATTTATTTAATAGTGTTCATATTACCTTTTGAAATATTTCTAATATGCATTTATGATAAAAAAATCTATTAGATAAGGAAGGTGGGAATGAGAAGAGAATATTAATTTATTAGATGCTAGATGTTAAAAAGACAAAGAAACCAGCTTTACTTAAACAACATGAATATACTTGATACCCTCATAATCTTACAAACAACTTTTAATGAAAATGAAAAGAGTTTGGTAATTATACTGTTAAATACATTTACCTAGGTGATGTTGTTCCCTTTCAGAAGCATTAGAGAGGGAACTAAGGTTGGAGGAAGGCCTGGATCCTATTCGTTCGGTCTGTACCTCATGAAGGTCTTGTAATAATTTAGTTGTTTCATCTAAGTGTAAGTGATTGTCATCATGATCAACTTCTTTCTTTACTTTACCTGTCAACCACATTAGATTATTGAGTACAAAATGAATTTGAGATGGTTTAAGAAGTTAAAATCAAAAAGATTTTTTACTCCATCAGTCTTATATAAAGGTAGATAAAACTAATATATGCTGAATAAAATATAAAAATGAGGGTAATAGGGACTAAGTTGTATAGATACTTCCCAGCTTCTGATCCTTCCTGATTTTTAAAAAATAATTATTTTAAACAGAGTATTTCTGATATCCTTATTTACTTACAATTTGAATGCAATTTTCCAGATTGTTATGATCCACTTAATTATCTACGCATTTAATTAAACAGCTGGAGAGACTGTAAGAAAGTATTTATCAAATATCCAAATGAGATCAAGATGTATTATGTTCCACATTCTATTAATGAAATTATCCAACAAAAAATGAAATGAAAAAATGAAATGAAATTGCTTTAATTGTATTGATAAAGGTATGCTGATTTCTAGTGGTTATTTTATCATTGTCAACATCAATCACCTCCTTACATGAACTAGTACATCAACATCTGAATCTTTGAAGGACCACATAAAATTGGGAATCAACAACTTGTACCTGTGATCACCATAATATACATGATGATCTATTGATGGTCTAAGTAGAACCCCAAATTAAACCATTATGTTTTTAAAGTTAAAATGTTTCAAACCTCTTAATTTCACATAAAGATGCTTCCAGATGAAATCCTATCAGATACTGTATTGTGCAGCTGCTAAAAATGCAAAATTCTCCTTAATATGTTTTTCTGTCTTATGACTTTACACATTTTTTTAAAATAAGCCTTATTAATTTTACAATTAAAACAGACAAACACATACATGTGAAAGAGAAAAAAGAAATAAAGAAAAGTGGAAAAGAAAATTCAGCAAACAATTAAAAACTGTTTCATACATATATATATACACACACACACACACACATATATATGTATAAGCTGTTCAACTTCCTTCAGGTATTATCCCACGTTACTGTAGTTGTGCTTTTAAAGTTGTAGCAACGTTTCGGCAGAATCTCATCTGCCATTATCAGGCTTCTGTATTGAGTT